>SNQJ01S0158473.1:0-19302 GCA_010110895.2 Picea sitchensis
CCACTAAGAATTGTCTTGAGAGCCAATGAATCATTCTTCTTTCCTTCCCTTTGAGCTACAAACTTTGACTTGTTCTTCAACAGAACATATCCACCGATGGTTGCTTTCCAAATAATTGCTCCCATTGTCTTCAAATACACTCTCATCTATATTCTCCAAGTAGAATAGTTTTATTCATCAAGGAATGGAACTTCATCATCCATTTGTGTGTCTATGGATATCCTTCAAGCTTGTTAAGGCTTGTAGTGAAAGCCCTCTCTGATACCAATTGTTGGACACACCTACCACACTTAGAGGGGGGGGGGGTGAACGAGTGTGGGGATCTTTTCCCAAAACTTCCCTCTTACATAAAACTCATTTGTTAGCATTCGGCATTTACTCATTACTCATTGCTGTCATTAATAATAAATTAGATGTGAATACATATCCACAAAATATATCAGCAATATATCATCAACAAATCATCTCCACAAGGAACACAAGGAACACAAGATGTATGTACAATTTTTCTTTTTATTATGGACTTCAATCCGGGGGTTTTTCAACAGCAACTGAATAGAGTACAAATCTACAAGAGAACCAGATATATATGCAATACTCAGCTTACATTCTCAACACCAACTGAGATGAGGCAACAATCCTCAACAGATATCAATCTGTACCATAAACAAGAGCATCAACCATGCACCAACCTGTGCCAAACAACCTGTAATCAACCTGTACCATAATCTGATACCAATTGTTGGCACCACACTTAGAGGTGAACTAGTGTGGGGATCTTTTCCCAAAACTTCCTCTTACATAAAACTCATTTGTTATTAGTATTGCATTTACTCATTACTCATTGCTGTCATTAATAATAAATTAGATGTGAATATATCCACAAAGCAGTATCAGCAATATATCATCAACAAATCATTCCACACAAGAACACAAGGAACACAAGATGTATGTACAATTTTCTTTTTATTATGGACTTCAACTGGGTTTTTCAACAAAGCAACTAATTAGAGTACAAATCTACAAGAGAACCAGATATATATGCACACTCAGCTTACATTCTCAACACCAACTGAGATGAGTAAACAATCATCAACGATATCAATTGCACTATAAACAAGAGCATCAACCATGCACCAACTCTGTAATCAAACAACCCAGAATCAACTCAGAACAAACAAGTGTATCCAACTACAAAATTTATATACTAATCTTTTGTAACAACAGCTTCATCAACAATGACTCATCAATATACCAAAATCTTCAACTATACACCCCATGTATGTACAAACTCATCAACTCATGTTCAAACAACCATGACTAATTTTGGATTAGTCAACAACCCTAACTTTGAAAGACCATAACTTGTACCTATAATGAATAAATATCTTAAAATTGATATACAATATTAGTTGTTTTATGCAATTATTCCAAGTGGAACTACTTTGAACATCTCAAAAAAGGATTTATATCAAAAAATAGCATACCTTTCTGAATTATGTCTTATTCTGGAGAGAAACCTTGTAGAGTGTTCCCTCAGATGGAATATTTGTTGAATTGATATGAAAACTATTACAAAGAATACTAAAGACTATAATATAACTAATACCTAATTCCATTAAATTTGATCTGTTATGAAGAAGTTATGATGTTTTACTAAAACACTGATTTTGACTAGTTTCAGACTAGCCACAAAACCCTATTTTCCACGGAGTGTAACTCTAAAATACAATGACTAACAAGATGAATTTTTAAATCCTACAGATACTTGATATCTTTTCTCACTTCTCATAGCAAATTTCAGGATCAGAACTCCATAGAAAACAAGTTATAGCTAAATGGTAAGATGACCAGAAATGTACCTTAGAAAGCACCATCAAAGTCAATTTATCCTTCCTTGTATTTCTCAGTCTCTTTTCTTTCACTTTCCTCATAATTTAGGCTTATATATCCTTGTTGCCTCAGTCACCTATATATATATTCAATATCCCCAAGTGTTCCACACTAAAAATTCTCAAGAAGTTCTCACAAGAAGCTCTATCAATACTCCAAAATATATTCCTACAAGAATCTCCCATTGATCCACAAAAAGATGATCCACAAGAGACCATTTCATCTTATCTATACTTTCATCCATTAGGTCACTTATAGAACATTTTTGTCACTTTAACCCATTTCTAGGTCACTTAACCTATTTTCCCTTATTTTAGGGTTAACCACTTCCATAAACAGAAAGTTCTCCAATAATTTATAATTTAAATATCTCTTCCTTGATTTTGTCAATCTTTACTTTATCATTTCGATTTTGTCACTTCTCTTGATTATTTAAAATAATCCACCTTGAATTTTTTACTTAATTTATCATTTAAATAATAATAACCCATTTCTAGGTCACTTAACCTATTTTCCTTATTTTAGGGGTTAACCACTTTCCATAAATATTCCTCCTTCTTGATTTTGTCAATTCTACTTTATCATTTCCTGATTTTTTCACTTCTCATTATCAAATAATCCACCTTGATCTTGTCACTTTACTTTATCATTTAAATAATGATTTCTTCTTTAGGTCACTTTGACTTCTTTTGACCTTTGGGGCTTCAAGCCTTCATGTGGGTCCTACTATCTTTGTAAGGCTATAAATCTCAAACCATGATGAGTTATGACATTCCACATACCAATTACAATGGCATGACAAGCATTATCCATCTAGGGATATTTCACCAACAATTTCCCTGATCTCCATCTCAAGATACACATACAAGCATGGGTCCTCCAACCATTCTTCTAGGCTAACTCAATCCAAAAAGTATCTTCCCAAGTGAGGGCTTTCATCATAAGGGGACAACTTTGGAGTTCATCCATTTTTGTGCACCTTATCAATCATGATACAGGGCCAATGAGAGTATGGGTCCTCCAACCATTCTTCTAGGATAACCCAATCCACAAAGCCGCCTTTCCGGTAGAGGGCTTAAAATAAGGGGACCACTTGCTCAACCATTTGTGCACCTTATCAATCATGATAAGACAATAATGAGTCATCTATACATTTTTTCAACAATGCATCATATACCAATGAAACCACATCGATCCATCTTCATCATGTATCAATGACAACTCATTGATCCATTTTCATCTATGCATTCTCATTAAGGAGAATACATATTATATTACATCAATCATATTTCAATCAATCCTTTGACATCAATCAATCACTTGACATCAATCAATCAAACCATTGGCATCAATGAAAACATGATCCAACAACCACTTTGGAGTTCATCCATATTTACTTCTTATCAACCATGACAAAACAATAATGAGTCATATTTACATCAAACACTATTGGGTCCATTACCTAAACCTTTGTGCTATGGGTCTTTATTCAAGGGTTTCCATCAATGAAAACCAACCTTAATCAACAATGGGATGGATGGTGATAGTGCGATGATCTCTTGTGCAAAATAAACTAGTCTACAAGCTCAGATTCACAGTTAGCAAAAGTGTTCTCATTGTGTGGCGTGATGGGATAAATAGATAACTTGGCAATGAATCTCTTGCAACGGGTGAGAAGCCATCATTAACTCAGTTATCTCCATTATGGTGCAGTCCCAATGGTCTGGTGGTGAACTTTCTGATCATAAATTCCTTTCTACCCGTTTGGGCCGTCAGTCTAACGGTTATACTGTCCCCAACGACTATATTGATTTTCCATGGCGAAGTGCCATGTGACACAGTTCTGATATCCCGAGGAAGTTCCAATTGTGCAAATTTTCCTTCTGCGAAGTTCTCTCTGGAACCTTCTGTAAATTTTCGATCTTATCTCTCTTCTTACTTAGTTTTCTAGCCTTCTTTCTAGTTAGCTTCGTCTCGGTATTCCTTTTTCCATTCTTATTCTTATATTATTTTGGCAAAGTAACTTCACACTGGTGAGATTCTTTCAGGGGTAATACTTCATCTGTATCTGGAATAAGTACTTCAGTATTTTGTGGGTCTTATAGTGTTCTTCCTACTTCAACATCCAAGTCTCTAGTTTTAAATAACTTTGCTCAGTTCTCCTGTTCTTCAATCAAGTGTGCAATCCTCCTAGTCATGAAATCGTTTAACTCTTGCTTCTTCTGCCTTAAGATTTCTTCTTCTTTTCTTCTGGCCTGATCTCCTTAAATCCAAGGTTTTCTTAGTAACATAGCAAATGGAGCGTTGTTTTCAATAAATTTGACAACTTCAAATTCTTCCTCTGTCGAAGTTCCATTGACATTCATAGATGTCTGGGTAAGTCTTCCACATAGGGTTATCATCTTTCCTCTGAATAATCCTATTCCTCCCAATGAAGGAATCATAGAAGGCTTTCCTAGAATTTCCCAAGTTCTTTTTGTCATGATATTCACCTGTGTTTCCTCATCCAGAACACATTCAATGTCGAAGTCTCCTATTCTTACTTCAATGCACTCTTTTTCTTTGAAGATATTTGATAAGATGATATGTCGGTGGTCATTCATGATTTCTTTCATCTGAAGAAATATTCTTTCTAATTCTCTCTAGGGTTCTTCCATAATCTCAGTTGCTTGATATTTCTCATGGTATTCTTGTCTCATACTCATCCTTTCAACCTTATCAATCATTCTAGGGAAATCCAAAACTTCATGGTCCATAAATTTGCAAGAGAGGCAACTAGGTCTTCTACTAGGGCATTCTTTAGCCAGATGTTCCTGCTTTCTGCAACTGTAACAAAGGGTTAATCCACTCTTTCTCTTAAATGATCCCCAACCTTTGTTGTACTGCGCACTAGGATCATGGTAGCTAACCTAAAAAAAATTCTTTCTAGAATCCTGCATCCATTTGTTAGTACAAACATTCTATCTATGCATAGGTATAACATATCTTTCACTATTCTTATCAGATCTACTCATACCAAATCTTGTTTCATCTATCGATGCCCTATTTTTCAAGCTAGGACAAATCTTATCAAACATACCTAGATCCATACTTTAGAAACAAAAATTTCCACTAATCTTATCTTCATCAGAGCACAAAGCTTCTAGATCTAAATTTTTTTACTATTCTTACCTCTATCAGAGCACAGAGCTTGCATATATTACCTCTTTTATTCAGATCAGGCTCCTTTTATTAGCACATAGATTCAAAGATTGAGTAGAATACTGCGCACTAGAGTGACAGATCTACACACAGATCTTTCACAGTTTCAGGTCAGATCTTTGCACAAAGCTTCTTTTTCCTCAGTTCCCAACAATCACAGTTTCAGGTCCTGGAAACATAACCATTTTTTGGCACAGGGGTAGACCTAGGGTTCAACGCTACAACAACGCACCAACAAAACCCTAACTACCGTCCCTTTCAGCAACACCTGCGAGGCAGATGAAGTCTCACCTGAGGTAGAGGTAGGGGTGGTTGCAGGACTTAGATGTATGCAACCTTAGCTGGGACATAGATATGTGATTCTAACACTCAACAGAGAAGTCAACAATTAACGTTCACCAATATTCAATCTTAGTTACAATGCATTTAAACCCTAATTACAGAGGAACATAGTGTTCATTCAAATCTATCATCTAGCAGCACTTAGCATGATAGAACAGATCAGATCTAGTAGATTCAAGCACTAAGAACATGTATATAAGTTAGATCTAACATCCATCCATTAAGAACTAAGCATCAATAGATCATTCATCTATATTAAATCACTAAGCATATTAACATATAAACACATCAACACATCACACAAAGAAGAGAAACACAACATGTATGTGGTTCACCCCCACCCTTGTCATACGTCCACCAACTATTCGCTTCTTTATTAGCTTCTTCAATCAGTTACATGCACAGAGCCTTGAAAACCTTACTCCGTAGAGGACAGGAGATCTATGCAGCTCGCTAGATCCCCCTTCCCCGAGTAGATCTAAGCACACAACCTTCCTCAGTTTCCCACAATGACTTGCACTTAGCTCTGCAAGTCTCACACAGTATGCAAAAAGAGCTTACAACTCTTGATCACAAAAATCCAACTCTTGCACTTAGTCATTCATATCTCTATATCTATTCTCACTACATCACCTTAGCATCTATTTATACATACAAAATAGGCCTAAGCTTGGGTAAACCAATGGGACGACATTCCAAAACCCCTTACATAATCCTAAATCCCAAAAAGGGCCCTAAAAGGGGCCGAGATCCTGCGATCTCTGCTTCGTCTTGCGCTCCGCCTTTGACAGCCCGTCGAAGTCCCAAAATAGATCAATCATGACCAAGAATCCTCAAACGTTGGTCAAGGGCCAACAAATCCAAGAGGTAAAGAAGAAATAAACGACGGTACAGGAAAAACTAAAGCTCTTGTCAACAATTGAGAGAATGAAACAATCCCAGGAGCAACGCACTGTTCAACAACACATCCATTCCATACAGAGAAAAGTCATGGAAGTGGCTCAGAGGCTCCAGCTAGTCTAGGATGAAGCTTGCCAACTTTTTGAAGAGATTGAAGGATGAGGAGCAGAGCTGGAACAAGTAGTCACTTCAGTCGAACAATGCTTAGAGGAACCTGTGAACGAGGTAGTTCTTCAGGAGTTCTCCGAGCAGGAGACCTTGCACATCAGCAGGTCGAAGCAGCTCGGGATGAGTCACAGGTGAGTGTTTGGGGCCTGTTGGCCCTTGACCAAGTTTTGGAGATCCTTGGTCAGATTTGACCTATTTTGGGACTTCTACAGGCTACCGAAGGCAGAGATCACGGGATATCAACCCATTTTAGGGCATTTTTGGGCTTTGGGCTTATGTAACGGGGATGGGGATGTCGGCCCATGGGTGTACCCATGTTTAGGCCCTTTTGTAATTTATACATAGAAAGCTAGGAGATGTAAGTAGAAGGTGGAAAAAAGGGTGTGATGGTGCTCGGTGCTAAGGGCAAGTGAAGGCCAATGTGCTAAGCGCAAGTGATATTTTTACATGCTCTGTGCATATTGTGTGAAACTTGCAAGGCTAAGTGTAAGTGACTGTAAGAGATTGTGTAAAGGTTTTGTGCTATAACCTAGCTCGGGGAAGGAGGATATGGAGAGGTGCGTGCAGATCTCTTGTCCTATGCGGAGTAGGACCTTATGGCTCTGTGCATGTATATGATTGACAAAAGATAATAAAGAAGATGAAGAGTTGGTGGACATACCCCAGGCTGAGGGTGAACCATGTATATCCTGCATTATGGTTGCTTTGTGCATTATGGTTGTTTTATGATTCATATGATTAATTCTTAGTACAATGATGTATGCTTAGACGAATATGATAGCTTAATGCATAATGATGTGAATGAGATGCTAGATCTGATCTATGTTGATGTGCTTAGTGCTTGAATGTGTTGAATCTTGTTGAATACTGCATTGCACTATAATTAGGGTTTATCTGCACTGTATACAAAGGTTAAGTACTAATGAATGACAACTTCTAAGTGCTTTGTTAGAGTATTGTAATCACAGATCTATGTCCCAGCTAAGTTTGCAGACACTGGAGTCCTGCAACCACCCTTAACTCTACCTCGGGTGAGACTTCATCTGCTTCGTAGGTGTTGCCGAAAGGGACGATAGTTAGGGTTTTGTTGGTGCGTTGTTGAAGCATTGAACCCTGGGACTGCCCCTATGCCAACAGTGAGACATTTTGGGTTGCGAAGAATGTCCAGAATGAGGCCACAAAGATTGTGTAATTGAAAACAATGTTTAGAGTCTCCACATTAGTATGGTACATGAAATTGCAGAGTACTACACCAATAGGTCAAGCAAGGACATTGACATAAATTAGACAAGCATTTTTTAAAGAGTTCAACAAACTAAAGTCTAAGTCACAGTACATCACAAAATTGAAGGAAATTAAACAAGTGTAGATTGAGTCAGTTTGGGACTATGATAAAATATTTAAGGATTTGATGGGTAGATTGACATTCGAGATTCCTGATCAACTGCATAAAGAATGATTTATTGCAAGACTATTGCCACATATTCAATGCTCGTTGATACAACATGTGGTTACATCACATCCTGAATATTTGGAGATTGAAATGAAGCTAGAAGTATCCCATGTAGGATCTGGTGGGGGGATGACTCAAGTCCAAAAACAATTATCTTCCTTGACAATCCAATTGGAATAACTTATGAAAGGAAAGGAGAAGCCATAACACGTTTTGTGTGCCAAGTGTAGGACTAAAGGCCACCTGTAATATCCCAAGGCCAATCCCCACTTGTAATTGTAAATGTAACATGTTTTATAGGATGGTGATCCAAGTGATTATAAGCTAGGAGAATTATGTGATGATTAGGCCGGAGATCCTACATGTTACAGGCCAACGAGCCTATTTTTGTTTATGTAAATACTCATATCAATAATATGAATACATCATTGCATGTAGACCGACCATAAATAAAGAATTATGAGGGACTAAGATCCAATAGGAAGAGAAAGGGATGTGGCTAAGAGGCTAGGAAACGGGATAATATTGAGGGCTTATCTCTATGGGAATATGTTATATTATTATTTCCTAAATACTAAGGTTGGACATAACCTATGTTATCCTAAGTTCCCATGGGAAGGGAATGAATGATAAGTGGATCTCATGCAGCTTCATGAAGCCAGGTGTCAATCCTGACACATGTTGTTTTATATGGGAAAACTCGTCATTCTTGGGGGTTCTCTACCATTCTTTCCATCCTTCTCATGCACATATTTTATGCAGGAATCCATGACCTAAATTATCGACCTCTAAAAACTACATGCATTTTGGTGCCATTGTCGTGGATGAAGGAACAAAGATATCTTCCCTCGAGGAACGACAAGATTAGATTCAAATCTTGATGGTGAACAAGATTTTGGACATTAAATAAGACTGTGATTATTCACCTGGTGACTCCTCTGTGGTAATTTTGGCTCGTAAAAGAGAAGGGAAAGGACCTAAAAATCCTCCAACTTCTTCATCATCTACTAAGAGACTAGTAACCAGAAAAAATCCAGATCCAAATCCTATTGCAAGAGTTCCATATCCTAAAAAGTTATTAAGAAAACCTAAAGTTATTTTTGGACAGTCCTCTCTCTCAAAGGGACAATTATCTTCAAAAAAATTTCAAGGACAATCCTCCGAAATCATTAAACCCCAATCAGATGAAGAAGTGATTCCTGAAAGTGAAATCAAACCTGTCATTGAGACTACTACAATTTCTTTTCCTTCAACTATCTTAGAGTTAAACCTAAATCAATGGAAGCTACTTGTTGAACTCATTGAAGAGGAACATTCAAAAACTTTTTATGTGGCTAAATATTTACGAGATCACAAAAAAGATATTAAAAGTGAACCAAAAACACTCTCTTCATATTTTGTATCTCTCTCCTCTGAAGAAATTAAACCACACTATTTTTGTTTTGAAAAACCTCTTTTTCTTGGCCCATCATCTGATTCCAATCTAGAAAATAAACCCCTTTCTGCTGAGGACCAAGATTCATTATTAGTACAGTTAAGTTTCCATACACAAGGGACAGTTTCTCCTTCAACAACACCAATCTTGCTTACTCCTAAAACACAAACACCAAAGATAGAAAATATGGCTATGAACAGAGGGGATGCAATTGTTGCAGCTAAATATGCCCCTTTGATCCTTCCATACGTTATGTATGCCTTTCCACCAAATGACTATATGAAATATTTTCCCAGATTCAATGGAGGAGGAGTTACTATTGAAGAGCATTTGAATTCCTTTTACAGTTTTGCAGCCAATTTCAATGTAGAGCATGCAGATGTGTGGATGTGATTATTTGTACAGAGTTTATATGGTAAAGCAAGAAAGTGGTTCATAAGTTTTCCACCTAATTCAATTGTTGATATTGATTCCTTGGACAACACCTTTCTAAGACACTGGGGAGACAATAAATACTATTTATACTACATTACGGAATTTGGTTCTTTAAAAAGGAAACAAGGTGAATCAATATCTGATTTTACTAAAAGATTCAATAAAATGTACAGTAAAATTTCAGATGAAATTAAACCTTCAAAAATGTCATCTAAAATCACATTTGCCAATGCTTTCGATGCTGAATTCTCTTTGTTTCTAAGAGAAAGAAGGTCTTCTACCCTTAACCAGATGCAATAAGATAATGTTGAGGTAGAATCAAACATATTAGCATCAGACAAATTAAAGTTCAGGGGTGATAGAGACATAAAAAAGAAAAACAAAGAGTTGCCTTCCTCTTCTAATGCAACATCTGAATCTAAGATGGATTAAATGGCTAATATGTTGAATACTTTGACATCTGATATGGAAAGATTGAAAATGGAGCAGAAACAACCCATTAGACCCACATAGGAGGGTGGATGCAAAAATCAAAATCAGTTCAGGAGGCCAAACAATGCACCTCAAATCTTACCAAGAGAAAGAAAAAATCAATAAGACCAAAATGTTTTGCCTCTTTTCCAAAATAACGCAATAGATGAGGAGGAGGATGAAGATGATATAGAGGAGACCTTGCAGTACATCTAAATGATTATGAATAATCTCCTATGCATGTGACACAACATGATTATGAAGATGCTTTGATTTTAAATGAGTTTGAAGAAGGGGATGTTGTTGAGGTTGTTCAAAAGGAACCTAAAAGGAAGAAATATAATCTCAGGTCTGGTAGAAATACACCTAAAGTGGATACACCTATTTCCACAAACAAGGCCAACACTCCAGTTAAAACAAGGATTAATAAAGATAGTCCTGTGATTCAAATTGATTAACCATTGAAGCAGCCTGTCAAGGTTAGTATTATAGAGTTAAAGGAACTAGAAAAGATTGTTTCTTCTTTCATCCTAGAACATGAAATTAACAAAATCAAGATTTATGTGCCTCTGCTATAACTCATGAAAACATAGCCTTTTAGGAAGACCGTTCTCAAGGCTCTACAGTCTCCTTCTCAGGTTACCTTTTCAGATACTGTAAATATGGAAGATGAGAACCCTATTGTAAATATTGGACCCCACATTGAAGACATAACTGATACTTCTCCTCCATTCTATATATCACCAAACGTTCATGACAATATATTTCATAACTGTCTAATGGATTCTGGTGTCTCACATAATGTCATGCCTAAGGTGGTGATGGATGAATTAGGGTTAGATATTACTAAACCTTACCATGATCGATATTATTTTAACTCCAGGAAAGTCAAATGCTTGGGAGTAATCAAAGACATGGTTGTTACTCTTTCCCAATTACCCATGAAGAGTGTGGTGTTAGATTTTATTTTGGCTAACATACCTCCAAAATTTGGAATGCTTCTATCGAGATATTGGGCCAAAAAGGTAGGAGGCACTTTACAGATGGATCTTAGTTATGCTACCATACCTATTTTTGGTGGGGAACATCGGAGATTATACAGGGAAGTAAGGCTGGCGTATTTGGTGAGTGATCATGAAAACCCTACTAATAATCATATATATGTTGTAGCAGATGATCTTGGTTCCTCTATTTTTCATATTGGTGATCAGATGGCAGAAACATCAGTTAGGAAAATAACACCTATAGTTGGGGACAGTGCAGAGAATTTTGTTTGGAAAATGTATTTTGATGGGGCATGTTCTAGAGAAGGTTATGGTGCTGGGATTGTCTTCATTTCCCCTACCCATGGGGTCATTCTTATGTCATATAAACTTCAATTTGATACAACCAATAACATCAGTGAGTATGAGGCCTTTCTGTAGGGTTGAAAGCTGTTAAAGATATGGGTATAGATAAGCTTTCTATTTTTGGAGATTCAGAACTCATTATTCACAAGATCAAGAACATATATCAAACCAAATAGAAAAGGTTGAAACAATATAGGAATGAGTTATGGGATTATGTGGATAATTTCTTTTTGGAATTCAATATTACTTTTGTGCACATAAATTTAAATCAATAGGCTGACTCTTTGGAACTTGTAGCTAGCAACTTTAATACTCCAATGTTTCCTAATCTAAAATTTGATGTTGAGGTTAGACACAGACCCTTAATACCAGACAATATAAAAAATTGGCAGGTCTTTAAAGATGATGAGGAAATTCAAATATTCTTGAAAACTATTGAAGAATTTTCTAACATTGCAATATATCAAGATGATGAAGATGATGAAGTAGAGGTACATGTTGTTGATGTTCTTCAAGACAGTGATGTTGGGAACAAAATTATTGAATTAAAAGAAAATCATCTGCCTAAAGGTTTGGTTCCACTCGAGAGGTTGTTTGATCACAATGATTTTTCCAGAAAGGTTGTTATTCAGACAAAATAAAATGATGCAGTGGACTATGATATCAGTTATGTTACAAATCCCAGGTTGGTCAAAATATCTAGAAAACTGTCACAAAAACAGAGAGAAACATATGTTGAATTGATGAATCAATATTCAGATGTATTCACCTGGTCTTATGAAGACTTGAAAGTGTTTGATACAGAGATCATACAACACAAAATTCCTATGAAACCTAGATCAAAACCTTTTAAGAAAAAGTCTAGGAAATTTAATCCTTTACTATTGCCTATAATAGAAAAAGAGATGAAAATGTTATTGGATGACAAAATCATAGTGCCACTGAGATACTCAGAGTGGGCAGCCAACGTTGTACCTTTTAGAAAGAAGAGTGGAGAGATAGGATTCTGTGTGGACTTTAGGAATTTGAACAAGTGCTCCTTAAAGGAAAATTATCCATTACCAAAAATGGATCATATTTTATAGAGAGTTGTATGAGAGAAGATGATCTCTATGCTTGATGGACACTCAAGGTACAATCAAATATCAGTAGTGGAGGAGGACAAAAAGAAAACAAATTTTACTACTCCCTAGGGCACTTTCATGTATGAAAAGATGCCCTTTGGATTGATGAATGCAGGAGCCACATTTCAAAGGGCTATGGACATTTCTTTTATTGGTGAGAAAGACAGGTTTGTAGTTATTTATCTTGATGAAATCACTATATTTTCAACATCTATTGGCAACAGGCCGAAGTGGGAAAGAAAGCGTGCATGAAGAAGAATGAAAGCTGGAAGAGAAATCATGGGAAAGAAAGCATGCAAGAGGAAAGCAACAAATGTTAAGAAGCACAACACATAGGCATGCAAGAGGAAAGTGCCAACTGGAAGGAAGAAAAACACGGATGCAGAGAAGGAAGACCTAACGACAGTAGGGTTAGGGTTTTTGTAAGGTTTTGTGAAAATGGCTGAAGAGATTGATAAATATAAATATAGATACGCAGGTATCATACATGAGTTGGGTTTTTTATGTAATGTTTTGAATAGATTAACTACTTTTGTAAAGCGATTAAACTAGAGCAAAGGAGAGAAGGTAGATATTGAGGATTAGATCATAGACTGAGGAGCTTGGTGCGATCTAGTTCACATCATATAGATCTTACCCATCTAAGGAGAGTTTTAAGCACGTGGCACGAGAATTGTAGAACTACCATAATAAGAGAGCCAAGAGACAAATCTTTGTGGATGTAGCCCAGGAGGGGGTGAACCATGGTAATACTTGTGTAATGTGATGAATGCATGCATATCTCTGTCATATTTTTAGTAGTTAAACACTGTGTGTAATGAATGAATGAGTTTTTATATTACTTAGTTAATATTTTTTGGGATATAACGAAAATATGCCATAGAGGTTAAAATATAAAAGTGAATAATAGTAGTTTGTAACACAAGTTAGAATAAATGACTCAGAATACTGATATCATATCTCATACTCAATCTTAGGCTATAAACACCTAAGTCTTACAGCCACCCATTTAAAGCTATCTTGGGTGAGACTGCAAAGTTCTTTCTGTGTACTGTGTTGCCTTCTGGTTTACCAGAAGGGCCGATAGTTTTAGGCTTGTTGGTACCCTGAAGAATATGAACCCTGGATCAACAACGCAGGTAGTAGGGAAGAACAGTTTAGCTAAGCCAACAACATCTGATGAAGAAAATTTACAACACTTGAAGCAGACTTTTGAGAAATGTAGAAGCTATGGTATATCACTTAATCCTAAAAAATCACATTTTATCATGGAGGAAGGGAAACTTCTAGGACACATCGTCTCATCTGAAGGCATTAAAATAGATCCTGAAAGAGTAAAATCTATCCAACATATAGACATTCCAAGAAACAAGAAATCTATTCAGTCCTTCATTAGTAAAATTAATTTTTTAAGGAGGTTTATACCTAATTTTGCATAGATTATCAAGTACATTATTGACATGTTGAAAAAGGATGCAGAAATTAAGTGGATATCGGAAGCTAAAGAATATTTTGAAAAGATCAAGAAGGCTCTTGTTTAGGCCCCTGTTCTCATCAATTCAGACTATTCTAAAGAATTCGTGATTTTTTCGTTTGCCTCAGAAGATACAATAGTTGTTGTTCTTCTGCAAAGAAATGAGAAAGGATATGAGAAACCCATCTCCTTCTTCAACAAAACCCTCGGGGATTCTGAACTAAAGTATGATATAATGGAAAAATAGGTCTAATCCCTGGTAAGGGATTTGAAATCCTTCAGATTATATGTCCTTCAATCTGAGATCACTGCTTATGTCCCAAGTAGCGCAGTCAAACAAATTTTAGTTCAACCTGATTTTGAAGGAAAGAGAGGAAAATGGATAACAAAAATCCTGGAGTATAACCTAACTATAAATCCTACTCAGTTGATAAAGGGTCAATTTCTTGCCAAGTTAATGACATAGTCTAACTGCAAAGCAATTGGGTTGTACCATCTTTCAGGCAAAGGACATGATTTTTAATTCTAAATTGGATAAACAAGTTCATAGGTAAACAACAAGTATGTTTCTTCACCATGGTACAAAGATGTTGTATTTTTTCTGCTGAATTTTCAATCCCCTCTAGAATTGGATAAATCAAAGTTCAAATCA
Source organism: Picea sitchensis (assembly GCA_010110895.2). Lineage (NCBI taxonomy): Eukaryota > Viridiplantae > Streptophyta > Pinopsida > Pinales > Pinaceae > Picea > Picea sitchensis. The sequence goes on from SNQJ01S0158473.1 coordinate 14,898, forward strand.
TTAAAGTTAAGATCAGTAAAGTATTTCATTATTGATCAGATCCTAATCTGGAAAGACCCTCATGGTATCTTGTCGTGGTGTGTTGATGAAGAAGAGGGTAAACAATTTTTTTGTGATTTACATCATGATGTTTGTGGAGATCATCACCATTGGAAAGCTACTGCTTTCAACATTCTCAGGGAAGGCTATTACTGGCCAGTTTTGTTCTCAAAAAAATTTCTCAGGTCAGGGCATGTGAACCTTGTCAGATTTTTTTTGGAAAGATGAAACTTCTTTCATTGCCTCTGAAACCAATCATCGCTCAAGGACCATTCCAATAGTGGGGCTTGGATTTCATTAGGGAAATCAACCTGTCATCTTCTGAACAACATAAATGGATCCTTACACCCACAGATTACTTTAGGAAGTGGATCGAAGCAATTCCAACTAGGAATGCAACAAACAAGGTAATCATGGAATTTCTTGAAGAACATATATTTTCCAGGTTTGGCTATCCTAAAAAACTAGGCACTGATAATGCACAGGATTTTAAATCAAATTCCATGATTGATTTCTGCAATAAATGTTGATTAAGGTTGGTTGTCATTGATGTCAACCCTTGAAGAAATCCCTATAGCAAAAAGGTTGGGTAATGGACCCAATATTGTTTGATGTAAATATGACTCGTTATTTTCTTGTCATGGTTGATAATAAGTAGAAATGGATGAACTCCAAAGTGATCCCCTTATGGTGAAAGACCTCACAGGAAGACAATTTGCGGATTGAGTTATCCTAGAAGTATGGTTAGAGAACCCATGCTTATTTTTGGAATAATGAGATGAATGTTAGTGAATTTTTAATTGAAACTATCCTATATAGATATTTCTTGTCATGCCATTTCCGGTGGTATGTGGAACATCACATAACTCCTCATGGTTAGAGAGTTATGGCCATGAGAAGTTGGAGAACCCATGTTTGGGTAATGGAACCAAGTTTGTTTGATGGATAATGGTATGAGTTTTGATATATTTGAATTTAATACTATTATATATGGATAGTACATTTCGTTCCATTTCTTTTGGTATGTGGAATGTGACATAAATCCTCACGGTTTGAGAGTTATGGCCTTACGAAGCTGGAGGACCCTCTTATGTCATCTAGAATCCCCAAAAGGTAAAAGTAGTCAAAGTGGTTTAAGAGATTTTAGAAGGTAAATACTAAAGTGAATTGATGTGTGTACTATAATTCAAAGTGAATACAAAATAAATTATTTAAATAATAATTTAATGGATAAATTAGAAGTGGGTTAACCCTAAAATAAGGAAAGTGGGCAAAGTGACCTAGAAGATGTTTTTAAGGAAGCTACTTGGAGAGTATAAATAAGAGGCAAGGCTCTCACATTTTAGAAACACTTGAGAATATTGAATACCTATAAGTGTCTGAGATAACCAAAGGATATATAAGCCAAATTTCTTAGATAAGGTGGAGAAAAGAAGGCTGGAATTCAAGGAAGGATAAATTCTTTTGATGATGCTTTCTAAGGTATGTTATTTACAGGTCATCTCACCATTTTCGCAATAATTTTTTTTATAGAATGATTCAGACCATGAAATTTCTATTACTGTTAGGAAACATAACCAAATATTTGTGGTAAAAAATTCATCTTGTGGGTCGTTGTATTTTTGGAGTTACACTTCGTGGAAAATAGGGTTTATGGCTAGTCCTGAAACTAGTCAAAAATAGGTGTTTCGGGTAAAAACATCATAACTTATTCATAACAGATCCAAATTTAGTAAGAAAAAATGTGTTGGTTAGAGTAAAGTCTTTATTATTCTTTTTAACATTTTCATATTGATTCAACAAACATTTAATGTGGGGCACAATCTACAAGGTCTCTCTCTAGAATAAGCCAAAATTCAGCAAGGTATGTCGTTTTTTCTATAACGTCTTTTCTAAGAGGTTCTGAATAGTGACACCTGGAGGAATTGCATAAAACACACTAAAGAACATTTTCTATCAGTTTCATATCTTTATTCATTACAGGTACAAAGTTGTGATTATTTCAAGTTAGGGTTGTTGACTAATCCAAAATTAGTCATGTGAGACTAAAGAAAAGTTTGATGTAAATGATAGTTTCTTTTTGTTTAAAGTTAAGGAAGGTTTGCAGGTATGTGATAATATACACCAAGTCTATTATATATTTATAAACCATATTTGGATGATGAAATTGATGAGGGATTTTGGTTTAGGTACAAGTTGGGTACATGGTTGTGACAAGTAGTTGATGAATTGGCACATACATGAGGTGTATCGTTGATGATGTTGGTACAGATTGATGAGTAATAGTTTATGAGTAGTTGGCACAAGATTGCTACATACTTGGTACATGGTTGGTTTCACTTGTTTATGGTACAGGTTGATTACAGATTGTTTGGTACAGGTTGGTGCATGGTTGATACACTTGTTTATGGTACAGGTTGGTGCATGGTTGATGCACTTGTTTATGGTATAGGTTGATTGCAGGTTGAGGTACAGGTTGATGCATGGTTTATGCATGGTTCAGGTTTATTGGTATAGGTTTACAAAAGTATATCTCACAGTGATAGTGTGACAGTGGTTCCATCATTCTACTTCTACTTCAGGGCGGTTGGACAGGGCAAGGACAGGTGGTTGCAGCCACCTTTCGGTTGTAGCCAGAGAACATAGGAGGTTTTAGCCTCCTTCTGGTTGTATCCAGAGAAATGGGGAGTTTGAGCTTCCCTCAGGTTGTATCCTGATACACTAGGGGTTTGGAGCCTCCTTCCATTTGTAGCTGGAATACAAAGGAAGTTGGTGCTTCCAATGAATGTAATTCTTCAAGAAATATAAGAAAAAACATTTCGTGGTTTTCTCCTGATTTGGGTTTCCACGTAAAACACTGGTGTACTGTGTATGTGTGTGATTGTTCATTTCTTATTACTCATTATTGGATAATAATTCTACATTGATATAACACTTGGATAAAGAAAAACATGGTAATTTTGATAACCTATGGTACGGTCCTTTAAGAATAGTCAAGGTAATGGATAATAACACTTTTCTCCTACATAATCTAGATGAAACATAAAATTTTGGAGGCCCAGTGAATGGGAGGTTCTTGAAACACTTATTTCTTTAAAGATTCATCAAGTTTTCAGCTTGTACAGTATGTTTTTCTTTCAAAAGACTCCATATACTCAATGGAATTGTTTTATACAGTTGTGTTGTGAATAAAGGCTGGCAGATGTAGGGAGATCATTGAATCAGAAGTAAGGAAAAGGAGTTGGTTTGGAGTTCTTGGATTTTATCATCAAAACTCCACCCCCAGAAGGAGTGATTGTTAGTCTCTAATTTTTCTCTTGATTTAATGAGAATCCCTAATCCTAATCCCTCCCTGCTTATACCTCATTGTTTGATTTCATTAAACTTTAATCTTTTTTTTAAGTTCGTTATGATTTTCATTTTAGCATTTTTGAATAATTTTCTTAAATTTGAAGGTTTAAGACATGGTTTAATGAGATTTGTCACATCATTTTCTTATTTGAATTCTGCAAATTCAAATTATTTCCAAGTCATCAAATAATGCTATTGGAGTAACGTTATTCCTGCAGTGCTAAAGAAATCATGCTGTGACATGCGCCATCCATCCAGATCTTGTCATGATCACATAAATCATGGAAAAAATACTTGCATGTACTCCACGATATCGCTCGAATCGATACAACAGTTCAAACCGTTGCATGAATGAGATCACTCTGTACCTGGGAGGAACCGTATTGAATCAGTTCAATTCCCACATAATTATATAACACTGCCATCTGTTATTCTAATTCTGTCGGATTATGTGCGCAAATATCCTTTAAAAGAAATTGTTATGTAGTAATAGTTGTGTTGGTCCCCGGTTTTGGCCATGTTCTTTGCCTATACTATATACCACAGACCTCCAACTATATGCCAGTACCACCCTTTTTGACCTCATTTTGATATTATCAACATCCCTTTACCATTCAAAGGGGTCACCTAAGGTATCTTTGAAATTCAAGCTATTATTATGCATTTTAATGCTTTAATTTGATAATGGAACTGATATCGCTTGGGTTAGGTACCATTGCTATTCTTGGAACAGGATACCGGTACCAGGTACCAACTCGCACCGTGGAAGTACCAGTGGAGCCGTTCGAGAGTTGTGCATGATGATGTGCGTTATGATTCGAATGAAGAGAAGGAAGGTTCACAGGCCAGCTGGAGCCGTCGCCACAGAGTGATCGAGAGTATAATGATCAGCCTGGATCGATTGTTCTTCATCCTACACACTTCGTGACACTACGTGTCACGAAGTTGTGAAATACGTTTTTAATTGATTCCACGATTATTCTCGGATCAGGGATCCGTTCGTTCCCATGCATCT
>SNQJ01S0158473.1:20402-41307 GCA_010110895.2 Picea sitchensis
GTACATGGTTGAGACAAGTAGTTGATGAGTTGACACATACATGAAGTGTATAGTTGATGATGTTGGTACATATTGATGATTAATAGTTGATGAGTAGTTGACACATGATTGGAACATACTTGGTACATGGTTGGATGCACTTGGTTATGGTACAGGTTGATTACAGGTTGGTGCATGGTGGATGCACTTGGTTATGGTACAGGTTGATTACAGGTTGATGCATGGTTGATGCACTTGTTTATGGTACAGGTTGATTATAGGTTGATGCATGGTTGATGCATGGTTCAGATTTATTGGTATAGATTTACAGTGGTATATCTCATAGTGATAGTGTGACAGCGGTTCCATCATTCTACTTCTACTTCAGGGTGGCAGGACGGGGCAAGGACAGGTGGTTGTAGCCACCTTCCGGTTGTAGCCAAAGAACATTGGGGGTTGTAGCCTCCTTCTGCTTGTAGCCATAGATTTGGGGAGTTGGAGCTTCCCTTAGGTTGTAGCTTGAGAAACTAGGGGGTTGGATCCTCCTTCCAGTTGCAGCTGGAAAACAAAGGAAGTTGGTGCTTCCAATGAATGTAATTCTTCAAGACATATAAGAAAAAACATTTTGTGCTTTTCTCCCGATTTGGGTTTCCACGTAAAACACTGGTGTACTATGTATGTGTGTGATTGTTTATTTATTACTGCTCATTATTGGATAATAATTATACATTGATATAACATTTGAAGAAAAAGGATTATAATTATGTTATTACTGATTCACCCCCCCTCTCAGTAATCCAACACCCGTTGCATTGAGAAGTTATCCTTCGAACCTGAGATATTCAACCACGAGCATGCATGTCAGACAATCTTAGCACTGCAGAGAAAATTGGTGAAGAAGTTCTCATTGGCCTAATGATTGAAAGAGCAATTTTTAAAAGAGTAATGTATGCAAGTTTTCAAGCATCACTGACGAGGGGAGTGCAAGCCTCTCTGTCGACTTCTCGTGGAGCCAGATCATCCTGACCATCAGCAGAAAAGAGAACCGAACATAGAGATGACCTAGCCAATACGAAGTTGATCCCATCCATATTTCCTGATTACATCCTGCCTCTGGCCAACGCGGTGAGTCGAGATAACGTACCAAGAGATTTTGAGTACTACATGATTACTGCGTACCTCCCGAAGGGGATATGCACAGTTCACGCGCAGCAGGACAAGATCATAGTGTTGAAGTTCAGTGACTTCAACCTTAGATATTTCAAGAACTATAGAATTCTCAGCCCATAAAAATACCTGGCCAAAATGAAGGGGAAGAACTCAAAGATAATCCCCCAACCGTGAGTGATGAACCTTGCGCAATCCACTCTATTAAATTTCATGAAGATCCCACACTTTGGAAGGCACCAAGAAGTGAACGCCTATGTCAAGCTATTTCTTTCATGTTACCATGGCGATTATTTATGGATAGACCATCGTATTACAGTTGATCCGATGTTGATCCATAGGATCACGGGATTATGTATGCAAGGACTTGACCCGCAGGAGTTCTATCTAGAAAAAGATGTAGATCGCACGCTAGCATAGAAGATCAAGGATACATATGGTGATGTTGAAAAGGGAATGCGGGGATACAAGGTAGCCTCCATCTAGAATGGTGCAGTGCGCCTAGCTTGCCAGCTAATAGCCATAAAGTTAGTAAGGAAGAACAGACCTACGTAGGTCACAAGATTTGTCGTTGACCTCACAGGGAAGTGCATGGAAGGTCTACAGATGAACTGGGTGATGTACCTAGTTAATCAGCTAGAGCTAGACTATCGCGAAGCACATGATTAGGGATATGAGTTTCACTTTAGCTGGCTCCTGATCCTCATCACCTTTGTTGCCTAGGAGATGCCGAAAGGTGCGACCTTCCTGGTTATTGAAACGTTCGAACCACTTTCCACGAAGTTCACAACCCTTTGGTACTTGAGTGATATGAACAAAAAATGGCAGTCAAACGCTATTTTTCATACATATTACCTTCAGTTGAAGAGAATCATTGAAGTTGAACTGTGCATGATCCCGAACACCCTACAAAGGTTTTAATCGCTGATGAAGTTCTACGCATATCGACACTTCATTTACATTAAATCATGAGCCGATGAGCATAAGGAACAACTTCAGTCGTACTACAAGCTCACAGACGAAGACCTAGAGGAGATCACTAAGGATTGGTTCGTAGACCTCCTTCTTCCTGTAGACCCCATAGAGATGTATGACCCTGACATCCCAGAGACCATGAATAAAGAACATGATACTCCCAGGCCCAGCAGAACGAAGAAGATGGAAGAGGTCCAAGAATTAAGTAGTGCCTCAGGAAATACTTCTTCAATATCACCTGACCGAGGGGGTGATGATGAAGTAGAAGAAATAAATGGAAAAGGAGTTGAGCAGAAGTCAGGCGAAGTAACACCGCCCATAGATGAGGTTGATCCTCTAAAGAAGAGGAAGGTTTCTTCCTTGAAACCTTCTTCCTAGAAGAAATCAATAGCCACCGTGACCAAGATGAAGACTGTGCTTATTGTCGATGATTTTGACTTCATCATAACATCTCTCAACGACGCTTCGCTGGAAATCATGGAGAAGAAATAAGATAAGTAGGAGAAAATGTATGATAGAATTGCATTCGAACTTCGAGGGGTATAGCAGTCCCTTCGGTCTAGCTGCACAGTCTCCACTGCACCCTTTCCATCAGGAGAACCAGAATTGGGAGATGAGACAACCCAACTCCATCAACTAGTTGATGAGGTCGAAGCTCGCCTTCATTGTGCTCAAGAAGAAACAGAGAAATCCACCCAAGCCTTGAAGAAAGTGAAAGGCATACTCGTAGAACAACACAGAGTTGAAGAGCAGGAGAAGGTTGCTCTCTAGGTAAAGTTTGAAGAAGATAAAGTACAGATGCAACAAGAAAGAGAACAGTTTCTCACAGAGCAACTCGAAGTGAAGGAAGAAGTCAATAGAGCACTCCACTCTGTGACAGGCTTGGAGATACAAGTAAAAGACCGAGTTATGCATCAAGTAGAGCATATTGCGGAAGCTATCCAGCAACTACAACAACAAATAGCAGACTTAGAGCTCCGCACAGTGCCCATCACCCCACAAGATGTGAGGGACCAAAGAGAAGCAACTTCTCAAAGAACAGTTGAGAGAATAAACTCCCTTACCATGGAATGTAAGTAAATCACTGACTGTAGTGCCCAGACCTATGAGCAACTCATTGAGAACCCAGAAATGAAAGCACTAGAGTTGCAGCTCCAAGAGGTGAAGTATCAAGAAGAAATGATACAGGCGTAGTTGAGGCCCCTGTGAGTTGTGGAAAGAATGAAGCAATCCTAGGAGTAGCGCACTCCCCAACAGTAGGTCCACACTATTCAAAGAAAAGTTATGGAAGTAACTCAAAGAGTCCAACCTGTATAGGATAAGGCTTACCAATTGTTCACAGAGATCGAAGGCCGAGGAGCGGAACTGGAGCAAGTCATCACTGCAGATGAACAATGCCTAGAGGGACCTGTCAATGAAGCAGTCATACAAGAGTTCGTTGAACAAGAGGTCGTGGCCCAACAACAAGTCGAAGCAGCTCGAGCCAAGCTCGAGGATTTTGAAGCAGAACTAGTCAGATCAGAGTGACTCGGGACGAGTCACAGGTGAGTGTTGGGGGTCTGTTGGCCCTTGACCAAGTTTTGAGGACTCTTGGTTATGATTGACCTATTTTGGGACTTCGACGGGCTGTCAAACATGGAGCGCGGGATGAAGCATAGATCGTGGTATCCCAGCCCCTTTTAGGGCCCTTTTTGGGATTTTGGATTATGTAATGAGTATGGGAATGTTGGCCCATGGGTTTACCCATGCTTAGGCCTATTTTTTATGTATAAATAGATTCTAAGGAGATTTAGTGATCATAGATATAGAGATATGAATGGCTAAGTGCTAGAGTTGGATCTGTTTGAAAAAGAGTTGTAAGTGCTTTATGCATACTGTGTGAGACTTGTAGAGCTAAGTGCAAGTCATTGCAGGAAACTAAGGAAGTTTGTGTGCTTAGATGTACTCGGGGAAGGAGGATATAGAGAGATACACGGATATCCTCTCCTCTGTGGAGTAAGGCTTTTGATTCTCTGTGCATGTAACTGATTGAATAAGATAATAAAGAAGAGAAGAGTTGGTGGACGTAGCCCCAGGGTGGGGGTGAACCACGTACATGTTGTGTTTCTCTTCTTTGTGCAATGTGTTGATGTGTTTATATGTTAATATGCTTAGTTCTTAATATAGATGAATTATTTGTTGATGTTTAGTGCTTAATGGATGGATATCTGACTTATATACATGTGCTTAGTTCTTGAATCTGCTAGATCTGATCTGTTCCATCATGCTAAGTGATGCTAGATGCTAGATATGAATGAATATTGTGATCCTCTGTAATTAGGGTTTAACTGTGTTGTAACTGAGATTGAATATTGGTGAACGTTAACTATTGAGTGCTCTTTTGAGTTTTAGAATCATAGATTTGTGTCCCATCTAAGGTTCCAGACATTTGAGTCCTACAACCACCCCTGCCTCTACCTCGGGTGAGACTTCATCTGCCTCGCAGGTGTTGCCGAAAGGGCCGGTAGTTAGGGTTTTGTTGGTGTGTTGTTGTAGCATGAACCCTATGTCTGCCTGTGTGCCAATAAGAGCTGTGACTCCATTGTCTTCAGTTCAGGGTCCTCAGTAAGTCTCTCATAAGTCTACACACTTCTACTACTAAATTTTTGATAGTCCAAAGATAATTCTTTGATCCTCTCAACTGCGCTCTAGGCAGTGACTTCTCTTTGTTCTTGCACGTCCTACGAAGTACTTAGTACTATTTGTAGCTCTAGATCTATTATTCTATGTTGAATCTATTGCATGGCTTCAGCAAGTTGTGCTACTTGATGCTCCACTAGGTCTTCCTCCTTTTTCTCTAAGCCCATCACAAAGCAAAGTGCTCTGTTGATTGTTTCTTTTACTCCAACCTACTCTGCGAGCAGTTATTATTTCTCTTGTTGGATCTACGCCTTTTTCTCTTCAAAATTTGCTTGGAGGGCAGCCTTCTCCTGCTGTGAAACCCTTTGTTTCTCTATCACTTCCTCTTGGGACTTCTTCATGGCCAATGTGGCCTATTATGTCTCTTTGTGTGTGCAATGAAGGCAGTCTTCAGTCGCATCGACTAGTCTATAGAGTTGGGTAGACTCATCTCCCAACTTTGTTTCTTCTGATGGAGGGGGTGTAATGGACACTGTGCGGCTGGAGTGAAGGGCTTGTTGTACCCCTCACAATTCTGCTTCAATTTTTTCATACATGGTTTCTTGCTTAGCTTCATTTCTCTGCAAAAGATCTTCTGAGGTATCTGATACAACTGTGATGATGAAGTTGAAGTCATCGAGCATGATCATATTCTGCAGCTTGGTCTGACTAGATTTTAACTTCTTCTGTGATGTGAGTTTCGTGGGAGAAACCTTTCTTTTGTGAGATGGCTCTGCGTCATCAGGGGGATTTTGTGGCGGTGTTACTTCACCTTTCTTCTACTGATCTTCTTTTCCATTGTTATCTTCTTTATATACTTCATCACCACCTCCTTCTCCAGGTGATTCTGAAGAAATTTCTTTTGATGCACTGCTTAGATATTGGACTTCTTCAGTATTCTTCCTTCTTCTAGTTCCAGGTGTATCACTCCCTTCACGAGTGGTCAGTGGGATTCTGATTAGTTCAGGATCAGATAGTTCTACAGGGTCAATAGGGATAAGGAGATATGCAGGACACTCCTTAGTTATTTCTTCAAGGTCCTCCTCTGTGAGTTTGTAGTAACTTTGTAGTACTTCTTTGTGTTTGTCTCTGCACAGTGATGTAGATAAAATGTATGTCTGCTTGGAACTTCACAAATTTACTGAACCTGTGCAGGGTGTTTGGCATTATACGAGGGACAACCTTAATAGCCCTCTTTAACTACAGGTAGCAAGTGTGGAACATCGCGTTTGATTTCCATCGTTTTCCCATATTGCTTGAATACCATAGCGAAATAAACTTTGTGGATACGGATTCAAATGGATCTAGTTTAGGGAAGGTCGCACCTTCTGGCATCTCCCAAGCTATGAACGCGATGAGGATTAGTAGCCACTAAAATGGAACTCATAGCCCTGATCCTGAGCTTTGCGACATTCTTGGTCTAACTGGTTCACTAAACATTTTTCCCACTTCATTTGTACCCCTTCCACGCATTTCCCTACGAGGTCAACAACAAACCCTGTAACCTGCGTGGGTTTGTTCTTCCAAACTAGCTTACCAGCAATCAACTAGAAAGCAAGGCGCACTACGCCATTCTGTATGGAAGCTACCTTGTAGCCTTGCTTCCCCTTCTCCACATCACCTTATGTATCTTTAATCTTATGCACCAAGGCATGATCTACAACCTTCCCTGGGTCAAATTATTGCAGGTCTAGTCCCTGCATGTTCAATCCGGTGATCTGATGGATCAGTGTCAGATTGATGGCAATGCATCTGTATAGCCACAAATAACTTTCATGGAAGCTTGATAGCAGGATCTTAACGCACGTGTTAACCTTCTGGTGCCTTCCAAAATGGGGTATTTTCATCATGTTTAGGATGGTGGACTGTGCGAGGTCCATTTTCCATGATTGGGGGATTATCCTCGACTTCTTCCCCTTTGTCCCAATCAAATACCTGTGAGGAGAAATCATGTTGAAGTTCTTTCAATCCCCCAGGTTAAATTCGATGATATTTAGTGTTGTGATCTTATCCAGCTGAAGCTTTCCTGTGTGTATCCCCTTCGGGAGGTACACAATAACCAAGGTGTAGTCGAAGTCCCTGGGGACACTATCACGATTCACTGTGCCGAACAGAGGTGGGATGTAGTCGGGAAGGATCGAAGGGATTAACTTCGTGTTCGCAAAGTCATCTCGATACTTGGTTCTTTTCTGATCTACAGCTCAGGATGGTCCGAATCCATGAGCAGTCGAAGGGGAGGCTTGCACTCCTCACATCAATGAGGCTTGAACACCTGTAGAAATCACTCTCTCTGCCATTACATGAATTAAAATTTCCTCTACTAACTTTTACACAATGTTGAGCTCATCCGACATGCACGCTCGAGATCGTATATCTCAGGTTGATGAACAATTTCTTAATGTAATAGAATGGATGGCAAGGTATCAATAGTAACAATGAGTTCTCTTATTTTATCGGATACAAGTCGTGAAAGTGTGCTCAGTGCAACAATCGACAGGATAAGTAGACAACAATGTAATGGATCCTTCCAATGGACAAGAAGCCTTCATCAATGCAATTATGTCCATTACGACGCGGTCCCAACGGTCGGATGGTGAGATTTCTGATCATAATTGTTGTTCTAACCATTTGGGAACGTTGATCTAACAGTTATAATGCCTCCAACGGTCATATCACTCCGCCATGGCAAATTTCCAATCTAAGCTGCTCTGATATTCCAACGAAGTTCAAATTCTGGAGACCTTCCTTATGCGAAGTCTTCTCTGGAACTTCCTGTAATTCTCCAACTTTGCTTTCTTACAGCTGAGCTTTCTAGCCTTCTTCCCTATGATCTGTGTTACTGCGTTCCTCTTCCCATTTGATTCTTATATCCTCTTGGAATAGTAACTTCATGTTGTTGATGGTCTTTCGTAGGGTTCAAGGCCAATACTTCTTCTCTGTCTGGGGTAGGTGCTCTACTCTCTTGTACAGACAAGTGTTTCAGGTCTGCTTGTGTTCTTTGAACTTTGAAATCCAAATTTTTGGTCCTCAATAGCTTCGATTGGTTTTCTTGTTCTTCCGGTAAGTGTGTTATTCTCTTAGCCAGTAACCCTCTTAGTTCTTGCTTTTTCTATTCTAGAGCTTCCTCTTCTTATTTTCTTCAGATCTGATCTTTCTCAATCCAGGTTTTTTCTAGTAACATAGCAAATGGGGCCTTGTTTTCAATAAATTTAACAACCTCAAATTCTTCTTCTGTTGAAGTGCCATGAGCAGTCATATATGTATGGGTAAGTCTTCCACATAGGGTTATCAGTTTTCCTCTAAATAATCCTATTCCTCCCAATGAAGGAATCATAGCAAGCTTTCCTAAAATTTCCCAAGTTCTTTCTATCATAATATTCACCTGTCTTTCCTCATCCATAACACAGTCTATGTCAAAGTCTCCTATTCTTGTTTCTATGCACTCTTTCTCTTTGAAGATCTCTGATAAGTTGATATCTCTGTGGTCATTCAGGGTTTTTTTCATTTGTAGTAATACAGTCTCTGATTCTTTCTAGGGTTCTGCCATAGTCTTAGTTTCTGAGACTTTCTCATGGTTTTCTTATCTCATATTCATTCTTTCAACCTTAGCAATCATTCTAGGGAAATCCAGAACGTCATGGTCCATATCTTTACAACAAAGACAACTAGGTATTCTATCAGGGAAATCCTTAGCAATATGGCCCGGATTTCTGCAGCTGTAACAAAGGGTTAATCCTCTCTTCCTCTTAAATGATTCCCAACCTTTCTTGTACTGCGCACTAGGATCATGGTATCTAACTTGAAAACAATTATTCGTAGGATCTTGCATCCATTTTTTAGTCCAAACATTCTTTCTATGCATAGGAATAACATATCTTCCATTATTTCTATCAGATCTACTCATATCAAACCTTCTTTCTTCTAACTATGCCCTAGTTTTCAGACTAGGACCAAATTTATCAAACCTACCTAGATCCATACTTCCGAAACAAAAAATTCCACTTATCTTACCTTTATCAGAGCACAAAGCTTTTAGATATTACCTCTTTAATCAAAAAAAGTCCCTGATCTTACCTCTTTTCTTCAGATCTGCCTCCTTTCTTAGCACATAACTTCGTAAATCAAGTAGAATATTGTGCACTAAAGAAACAGATCTACACAGAGAGTTTTCTTTCTTTTCCTCAGTTCCCAGCAATCACAGTTGTAGGTCCTGGTAATGGAACCATTTATTGGCACAGGGGCAGACCCAAGATTCAACGCTTCAACAGTGCACCAACAAAACCCTAACTATTGTCCCTTTCAGCAACACCTGCGAAGCAGATGAAGTCTCACCCGAGGTAGAGGCAGGGGTGGTTGCAAGACTCCAATGTCTGCAACCTTAGCTAGGACACATATTTTTTATTACAATACTCTAACAAAGCACTTAGCAGTTGTCATTCATTAGTACTTAACCTTTGTCTATAGAAAAGATAAACCCTAATTACAACACAACGCAGTATTCAACAAGATTCAACACATTTAAGCACTAAGCACATCAACATAGATCAGATCTAGCATCTCATTCACATCATTAGGAACTAATTTATCATATTCATCTAAGCATACATCATTGTACTAAGAATTAATCATATGAACCATAAAACAACCATAATGCACAAAGAAACCATAACACAGGATATACATGGTTCACCCCCATCCTAGGGCTACGTCCACCAACTCTTCGTCTTCTTTATTATCTTTTGTCAATCATCTACATGCACAGAGCCATAAGGTCCTACTCCACATAGGACAAGATATCTGTGCACACCTTGCCAAATCCTCCTTCCCTGAGCTAGGTTACATCACAAAGCTTTTACACAATCTCTTACAGTCACTTGCACTTAGCCTTGCAAGTTTCACATAGTATGCACAGAGCATGTACAACTATCACTTTCACTTAGCACATTGGCCTTCACTTACCCTTAGCACCTAGCATCACACCCTTTTTTCCACCTTTTACTTACATCGCCTAGATTTCTATTTATACATTACAAAAGGGCCTAAACATGGGTAAACCCATGGGCCAACATCCCCATACCCATTACATAAGCCTAAAACCCAAAAACTCCCTAAAAGGGGCCGCGATACTGCGATCTCTGCTTCGATAGCCATTTGAAGTCCCAAAATAGGTCAAACGTAACCAAGGATCTCCAAAAATTGGTCAAGGGCCAACATGTTGGAGCATAAACCTAACTTACATTAGTTGATACCTAGCTTAGACTCCTAGATCTTGTTTAATACATTCATTTACACTTTATTTCAACTAATTTGGCCACATAAAGAAGAAGGGCGCCTCATCCCTAGATTTTAGGGAAAACTGCTGCTATTTTTAGATCAAGACTCAACTCCCGGTTCTTGATTTTCTTGATTTATTCATGATTTATTCCAACTCCCTTATGCAAAAACTCATCTATTATTGGGGAATGCGCACCTCCTCTTTGAGTGAGATATTATTCCTTAATTAATGATTTTTGTCATTACTATTATTAGTAACTACTATTTTGGGTCAGTTAAGTGAGTTGGAACTGCTTCTCTTGTCAGTTAAGTGAGCTTAAGTGATCTAATGCACATCACTTGAATCTTGTGTACATTAATGAGTGTGTGACATGTATATTTATTGGTCTAGGTCATAATATGTGGTCTCCCTTAGCTTATGACACCTATTTTAGCTATTTCTAGCTTTTTTTTACTGGAATTTCTATGTTGGAAATTCTATATATTCACCTCCTCTCTTCTTTTTTAGGATGGTTTCTCATGTATATTCATTTTTTATTAATATAATTCTATTATTTATGGAGCAAAAAATTTCTCTCATCTCTTGAATATCAACAAATTGTTTGTGTTCAATTTAACTAGAATTCTATATCTATCAGGGTTTCTGCAGGAATTCTACATGGTATCAGAGATGGATTGAATCTAGTGGATTTTACATAGTTTTATTTGCAGGTATAGATCATCAAGAGGAACAACAAGAAAAAATGTATCATCTCTCTCAGCCCATAAAAATCATTCTAAATCCTTTCAATTACTTCGAATGGAAGACATAGATCTCTCTGCTCCTCCGAAGCAAAGGGCTTTACAGGGTAACAATGGGAATGGAGAAAGAACCGACTACTGCAGTGGAGAAGATAAAGTATTTCAATAAATTATATGAAGCAATTGGGCTGATATGCCTATCAATTTCCAAAGATATCCTCTTTCATGTTAGTAGATCCACTACTCCTGATGTGGTCTGGACCACATTGGAAGGACTATTCGGCAAGCAGGATGCAATGAGAGTGCATCAACTGGAGAATGAACTCATATCCCTAAGTCCAATTCATTTCAGCAACCTGCAATAATTCTTCACCAATTTCAAATCCCTCATCATTTAACTTAATGCATGTGGAGTCATGAAAGAGGAAGAAAAACTCATCCTTTCAATTCTCTCGAAATTAGGCCCTGAATATTCCGTATTTGTGTCATCTTTTCAAGCATCTAAATTGACTCGGGAAAAATGGAAAATGCCTCCATTGAATGATTTCATTGCATCATTGACTCAAGAGAAAGATAATTTATTCAAAATGGGTGTCATCAAGCATTCCAAGAACCAAGCACTTGCGGCTACTAATGCTCCAAAGAGCAGTGGAAAAGACTAGAAAAAAGGAGCAGGTAAATTTCCTGAATCTAAGAAGGAGAGATCTGCACAATCTTCAGATAAATCTTCTGACCCTAAGGGTAAGAATAGGAAGGAAAGAAAAATTTTTAGCTACTATTCCAAAGGTTTTTATCCCGAAGAAAATTGCATGAGGAAGACTATCAATGAGATGGCTAAGCAATTGCAGCAACACAATCTCACGGTGCCCGAAAATGCAAAGAAGAAAGATGATAACAGAACGAGAGGGAGAGCATGAGATGGTCATGATTTAATGGCTGTCACATCCAATCCATCATCTTGGATCATTGATTCATGTGCATCGAACCATATGGCTACATCAAAAGATGAATTTTCCTCCATCGAAGAAAGCACCAGATCCCCAATTTACTTGGGAAATGCCACACCTGCAAAGGTGTGCGGAGAAGGAATTGTTGATATTGAAGGGGGCTTCTTCACAAATGTGCTTCATGTTCCCTCGCTGTCCGAAAATATTCTCTCAATATATTGGATCACTCATTCTGGATCTGGAAGGAAGGTGGAGTTCACTCCGAACTCCGCAGTGATTATTGACATTTCCACAGTCTCACAGCTTGCACATGGAATTGTAGATCATGGTTCTCATTTGTATTTCTTCTCCCACTTTGTTCCTAAATCAATTAGCACTGTATTTCTGTCACAATCTAATGATATCAGCAAGTTATGGCATGAAATATTTTTCCATCTAAACTATAAGTACTTGCATCAACTCAACAAGGAAAACATGGTAGAAGGATTGCCAGCTATTAAATTCACAAGTGGTGTATGTCAAGGATGCAATCTTGGCAAGCATCCAGAGAAAAATTTTGACAAAGGGAAGGAACATAGAGATTCTTCACCTCTTGGGATGATTCACAGTGACATCACGAGCCCATTCCTGCAGCCTTCAATCAGTAAGGCTTGATATGTACTCACCTTCATAGATGATTTCTCTCGCTTTACTTGGGTATTTTTTTTGAAATTAAAATCGAAAGTATTTGAATGCCTTATAGAATTTAAAGCACTTGCTGAGAATGAGTTTAGGCGTAATATTAAGATACTCTATACTGTAAATGGGGGGGAGTATGTCAACAAATATGTGAAACAACTTTGTATTGATGCAGTTATACAACTACAACACACAGTGCCATATACACCACAACAAAATGCTATTGCAGAGAGGAAAAACCGGTCCTTAAAAGAAATGGCCAATTGTATGCTACAGTCGAAATCATTAGCTCCCAAGCTATGGGATGAAGCTATTAATTGTGCAGCATACATTCAGAACCGACTTCCTCACAAATCACTCAAAGGAACCACTCCTTTTGAATGTTGGACCGGTAAGACACCGAAAGTGTCGCACTTTTGTATTTTTGGTTCACGAGCATGGGCTCACATTCTGACAAATAAGAGGAAGGCTTTGGAGCCTCAAAGTGTTGAATGCATATTTTTTGGATATCCTGAAGGTGTCAAAGGATATAGACACATATGAATATATTTGTTTCTAGGTCCTCTGACCCAGCTCTCTGGAACTCATGCATTCTCAATGTATTGTATACCTCTGCCATGGTATTTTTGCATAGTACCTCCCCCTAGTGTTGTTGGCTTATTCTGATTCTACGTATTGCTTCCACTACTCTGGCTACCACTATTTTTACTTCCTCCACTAACTATAAGTGTTTTGAAAAATCTTCAAATGTAATCTCAGATCCAAATGATGCACACGGGGTTGTGGAATCGACATAGGATCCTTCCTGAGTAGGAATTAACGGCTCTTCTATTATAGGATTGAACTGAGAATCCTCTTCCTCTCTTTCTTTGTGCGATATTTCTATGATCTGGATTAGCGCACAAGGTTCTCTCTTCTCATACTCACTGTGTGACTCTCCCTTCTCAGCCCCAGTCTTCAACCTATTGTACCTTCTTCCACTGTGTAGTACTCCAAATTCATCTTCTACTTCTGCTATACCTTCCTCGTTTCTATGCATCCTTTGTCCTTCCCTTACTTCTTCATTTATTTCTTCATTCTTTCCTACCTTCATACCATCCCCTGGTCAGCCCCTAGTTCCCCTATGTGCATGAAGTTCCTTAGAAGTCAGATTCCAACGTCATCACACATTTATCGTTCCTTCCTTTCCAGCCATTTGAAAATATCTTTCTTAGATGGCCTCCAAAATATTCCCTCACTTACAGATTCTAGGTCCCGACAACGAAACTATTTTTTGGCATGTGGTTATAAGACCCTAGGTTCATTTTATTCACCCAACAAAACACTTTAGATGTTGGCCCTTTTGGCATCACCTGCATGCAAGTGAAGTCTCACTCTAGGTATCTACTGGGGATGCAAGAACTAAGTTTATGCAAGGATGAAGGGGATGTGAGGATATCATCATATTCATTACTATTTATCCACCCTATGCACAATATCTTTATTCATATCCTTTGATTAGTTCTCATACTCTATTGTGCAGAACCCTTATAACATATATTGCAACATAAATAACCCATTGTATCATTAATTATTAATGCACATTAATCATATAGTAAACATATCTATACGAATCATGCATAAACAGAACATCCATGAAAAACCACATCAAAGGACACATTTAGGCACATAATTTAATTTTGTTCACCCGATATTTGGGCTACGTCCACAACAACTGGATTTTATATTGATCTTCATGTAGTGATCACCTCAGGCATGTGCACTACACTTACAATAGATACAACATATTATATCCTCAATCTAGCCTAGCCTCTCTGTAGTTCTTTCCTATCTCTCTAAAAAACCTCTCCAAAACTTCCAGTAAGGATTCTCACGCATACGAAACCTAATCTCTTACTATCAACAACCTATTCTTCCCCAACCCATTACATATTTATACATTCAGAACCCTAATAGTTTATCCCAAAACCCTAACATGTGCTAGTTGTTTTCCTTCTTTTTCGCTAGCATGTTTCTTTTCCTTCCTTTGAACTTACATGCTAATTTTTCTGCTTTAGCATTGAACTGTTGCTTTCCTTCCTTCTTTTGTGCCTACTCTGACTTCTATTTTGACCCTGAAAAATTGTCCATTTTTTCTCTTTTGTGCACACTCTTCCAAACTTATTTATTCAAACTTCCTTTTGAACATGTGGTATTCCTCTCAATTCGTTTGAAATATATAACTAATATTCTTGTACTGGGGTGTCAAATGGGAGAATACTAATAAAAAAAACTCAAATCCTTTATTTCTTTAGTTCTTATATAAAAAGGTTTTTGATAACCAAATTTCTCCTTGAGTGCGACATTTTCCTAGAAATGGACTAAGCATGTTCTTAACAATACAAATATAAATAAATTCTTCAATATAAAAATAAATATATGTTCAGATTCATTATAACATCCCTATGAAACACATGTAAGTAGAATATACAACCATATTTTCTCACAAGAAAAAGAGTGAAATGGGGTTGCTCACTTTAGAAAACTTTAAATGATCTTTCATTTAAAAATAAAAAGAATATGATGAGAAAAATCCAAAAATATCATAATTATAAATCTCAAATTATGAGAAATCATTAAAATTATGCCCCAAAATAGTTTTCTGGGGAGTTCAAGACATAAAATATATGTCACACTACAAATCACTTCAGTAAACCGATTGACTAATGCTCATAAATAAAGCCCGCCAAATGAAAGAAATGAACCTCCATGAATATATTAGAGAACTAAGGATTACATTATCATTCATATACATGGCTGTAAAATAGTCCTATTGATATTTTAGGAAGATTCCTAGAAAAATAAAATAAAAACATTAAAAAACACAACCTTATGCCCAATTTTAGACATACAAACACAAGGCCTTGAGAGAAATCAAATAGAAGGAGAAGAAGGAATAAAGTGGAGATATGTATTTGCTAATGAGATATTTGGGTGCATAATGAAGGATGAAAAACATTATTCTAATGATCTAACCCATTCTTTGATGGTGCTCTCCTTTTAAAATCTGTTCCCAATGCTTCTTTGAAATGGTTTGCCCTAGTAGTTAGGGTTTTCTGTTCTTTTGGAAGTTTCCCATGTGCTTCCTCTTTTTGGAATAAATATTAGACCCTTTAAATAAATTCTCGATTAAACACTTATTAATGAATTATTTCATTTAAATTTGTGCCTCCAAGTGGGACCCACTTCACCTTTTTATAAAAGTTATTTAATAAACTTTTATATCCAAAATTTGAAGTTGTCTTCCTGACAAACATCGATTGTATTTTATTTTTTTGAGCATGATAAGTGGCTTCTTAGATATGGAAACCATTCTATAAATAATATTCATTATTATGGATTTCCAATGAGTCATCTTGAGTGAAATTCAGATGTTTGGATCTCAACTTATAGCCTTAGGAACTTGAGGTTCCAAATAGATTTCCCAAGAAGCTATGAAAATAGATCTTACTTTTATTTTAATTTATAGAAATATTATGGAAAAATTCATCCATTTAAACCTATCCCAATGTCTTCCTCTTCAAATTACCTTTCCAACGAGGTATGTTTTTCACAAAACTGATGTTTGGTTCAAGAGTTATGAGATTCGTAAGATGGAGACTCAACCACCGTCAATTTGCTTCATGGGGAAATCTTGTTCCTTGATTTGATTTTTCCTTTCTTAATCCGATATGCATTGTGGGGGGAGAAGAATTAGTGTTTATAATGAATATGCCTCCCTTATCATGTTAGAATTTGATTCGCTAGAAAATCATAAAGTCTGAGACCGCATTGATATGAGTTGTAAACCTCATCTATTCATGAGGTGTTGTCATGATCCATTGATGATTTTTCAATGAGATCTATATATAGAAATGATCATTTCATGTATAATAAATCCATATAATGATATCAATACAAAGTGCACCAGAATGACTTAAGTCCTTTTCCACCATTTCTTATCTCATCATTCTTGTTCTTAATTCTTAACATGGTATCAAAGCCATGGTGAAGAGAGATTGACAATATCATAACCTCAATAGTTATTAAGGGACTGATAGTTCTATGGTAGTGGTCCATGGTGTTAGTCCCTAAATTTTCACTTGACTGTGAGAGGGCAAGCTAGGGCATCATCAAGTTATTGCAATAGTATTTTGAGATTTTTTATGATTTGATTTTTTGAAAAGGTGTTTGAAACATGTTTCAAGATAAACAGGAATTTCAGAATTAGGACAAATGATATCCCATTGAATGATTAAAGGATAGTCACATAGATGAATTAGACAAATAAGGAAAAGAGAATATGAAGTCGTCAATTTTTCAACCTCACATAAAATTATTATCTCAAAATATCATTAAGAAACAAGAACATTAGCCTGAAATCAAAAACTTGAAAATAATCACAACAACAAATTCTTTACTATATCAATTGATAATCAAGAAAACAATGCATTGCAGTTTGATGAATGATATCAAGCATGGAGAGAAAATAATAGAGAAGAAGAGAAATTCTAACCATCAATATGTCTTTTCCATTAAGTGTCATATAAAATAGAAATGTCTTACAAGAAGTTTCAAAACAAGTCCCTGAATATCCAAATTTTCGACCCCCATAGAGTCCTTCTTCTGTCTACTTAAACTATCGAAAACAAAATATCTCATATCCTATTTTCTAGTGTGCTATTAATGATAGGATCTAATCGACATATATCTTCTAGGGAGGTTATCTCAAAATGAGCATTTACATTACGAAAATAGATAATAGCTCAACAGCTTAATCCCAAATGATATTTTCACCAATACATTTGATTCTACAAAATGGGAATGATTTGATCTAGTCATGTACTCAAAGTATTCATCTTCACAAGAGAAAAACAAGTAGATATTTCCTCGTTCCCTGGTAAATATAAAAAATTCAAAGTGTTCCAAATCCTTCATAAGGATATTAGGATATGATAGCAACACTAGCTTTAATAGTCCTTTGTTTTAGCTTAGTGGTGAGTACAATGTTATACCAATAGAGTTTGAATTTTATTTCTCTAAGCTCTTTGAGCAATGATTTTTTCTCCCTTTTCTTCTTCTTGAAACCTTGTATATTTTCTTGTTGCCTGGCGCTCCATTTCTCTACTTGAGACTTTTCCTTATTCAACTGCTTCACCATTATCTAAAGTTCTCTGATATTCTCTTTATCACTTCTGACCTTGACCTGGAACTCTGGAAACTCTTCTACAGGTGCAATATTATTTAGATCTATGGCAGCCTTAGGTTCTCTCAGTTTAATTTGATATCTAGAATCTAATCATGAGATGTGATCATCATCTGAACTAGCTGAGTCCATGGCTTCTGGAATATCTGATATATGGTCTGAGTTTACAGAGTTACTTTCTTTATTTTCAGAAATCCCCCTGGTACCTTTAGCAAGTGATTCAGATCTTGTTAATCTGGTAGTAGCTCTTGTTACAGGACCTACAGGAAATTTAGCAATCTGCTTACCTCTTTCTGTTGGCTTCCTGTGTAATGGAGGTCTATCTGCCCTTTCTTTGACACCTGCATTAGAGTCCTCAGAATGTTCTTCTATGAATATTACATTTTCCTCTTTGATAGAGGAGTCAAACATAGATTTGGATTTTAGACTGTATTTGTTAGCAACCCTAGTAGAATTTCTCCTAGGATATTGAGACACAGGTTCAGATTTTTTCTCTTATTTTTTACCTGTGGCACCTTTCTTACTGGTTAATTTATGTTTATGTTTGGCTCTGGGTTTAATATAATAATCCTCATCTGAATATTCTTCTATTTTAATGTCTTCTTTTGAAAACATTTCAGTCTCTGTATCAAACTTGGATCTCTTACCTCTGTTGGTCATGGCTTCTTCTTTAATGTCATCTACAGGAGTATCAACAGGAATGTGCTGAGAATTCTTTCTTTTTCTTGTCCTTGTCACCCTTGTTGTAAACATTTCTTCTTTGACTCGAGGTTCATCAGTTGTGATACTTTGTTTCTATGTAGATATCTTTCTTCCTTTACCCCTTTTCTATTTGCTTGGTTGTGGATCAGGATTTAGGGACTGGATCAACCAGTTCTAGGGTTTTTGTACTTCACTTAGAGCAGAAATGACCAGAGTATTAATTAAAACTTGATGGAACAGGCTACCTTTAGCAGTGGTAGGGTGTGATTGTACCCTTTTTGACATCTTTGATAGGATTTTGAGTAGAAAGTATGGTAGATTTAAGGTATAGTCTCCATTAATATGCATCAATAACCTAATATTGTAGATATAAACCAGTGAGAATCTACCTGCAGAGGTGATATACCTATGAATTATGATCAAAGAGGTATGCCATTCTTGTTTAATCCAGCTGTGAGGAACTCCTTTCTTCCATTATGGGTTTTGTTTATCTGGTAGAAAGAATTGGTTCACAAACTCCATGACTACGTGCTCCTTTTTCCACCATCGTTCCCTCCCAATCACCAATTTTCAAGGATTGGCAATGGATTGTTCTATTATCAACATCAAAAATTTACCGATCACCACTTTGAAGCCATCAAAGTTCTGTGCGAACATCATGGACACTTGTTCTTCATGTCCCTGGAAGGTGGTAAAGAATTCAAACCAGCCAGTGTCTTTGAACCTCTATGCCATATATGGATATGATTCAAGTAGCTCAGCACCCTCAGGTTCCAACCTGACAATTTACCCACTTTTCTTAGGCATCATGTCGATGATACAGTGTTGCACCTCGACATTGTTGGAAATTGAATTTAAAACCTGAAACTGTTACGACATAACGATTTCCTTTAAAGGATATTTGTGCACATAATCCGACATAATTAGAATAACATATGACAATGTTATATAATGATGTAGGAACTGAACTTATTTGATACGGGTCCTTGCAGGTACAGAGTGATCTCATTGATGCAATGGTTCGAACTGCATTATCGATTCACACGATATCGTGGAGTACATGCAGGTCTGTTGTCCACGATTTATGTGATCATGACAAGATCTAGATGGATGGCACATGTCATAGCATGATTTATTTAGCACTACAAGAATAACTTTATTCTAGTAGCGCTATTTGATGACTTGGAAATAATTTGAATTTGCAGAATTCAAATAAGAAAATGATGTGACAAATCTTGTTAAAACATGTCTTAAACCTTCAAACTTAAGAAAATTATTCAAAAATGATAATATGCAAAGCATAACGAACTTAAAACAAAGATTAAAGTTTAATGAAATCAAACAATGAGGCATAAGCATGGAGGGCTTAGGATTAGGGATTGATCAGGGGATCAAATTTTGCTCAATTTTCAAAGTGCTCAGAATGTGACGAAAACAGTGCCATTGCATTTGTCTCATCTTCCTGATTCTGGCGGTATATTTACTTTCGCAAACGGAGTCCGTATGGGGGAGATATTATGATCTGTCCGCCAAGACAAACAGGGAAAATTTTTGGATGCTGACTGTACCTGTCCGTACAGTCCGTACATTCTGTATGGTGACGTGGCAGGACCGTACCGGCCGTACGGTGATGACATGGAAGTTTTTGGTTGGATGGTTGCTGGCGAATCGAATGGTGACACATGTCCGGTTTGTGGCAAGTAATATGAGGACACGTGGCCCAATCCCTGGGCGCCACGTGTCCCCCTCATTATTGGCTATTTGGTATATATTTAAAAATGTGTTGAGGCTGTGGGGTTCGACCCCCGGACCTCTCCGTATTCTAAAGAATTTATTTCACTCCGCTAGCCAAGATACCGCCACTTGTCCCTTGTTATGAAGGCGGGAAATATTATATTTAAATTGCATTTTGTTTGTATTGGCGGGGGAATCGGGCTGGGGCTTAGCCCCGACCCGCGGTTCTTTGCAATATATTATATGACCATGCTCTATGTAATGCGGCCGACTGTTTGGTGCGTGTGATTTAAAACTTAAACTTTGGTCATATTATATGTGCCATATGACTTGGCGCGTGGAGATTAGTTGCTACAGTTTGAACGGTTGTAACCAATTAAACCCCTCATTTGCCAAGCGCGCGGTTTTATGCGCCATGTGCCCAAGTGTCGAGGCGGTTAGGGGCTGGCGCACCCTTAACCATCCTACGGTTTGTACCGGTGCGCGGTTGTGTACGGGACTGAGTTTTTACGCTTAAATGAGCGTGTGAGCCAGGTTTGTGAAGGGGGAGTGTGAATTGTAGAACCAGAGACAGTAAGCTTGGAGAAGGAGGCTTCCAGGAGGCCTATCTTTCTCATTTTCGACCGTTTCAGGTGCCGAAAGAGCCCAGACAGGGGTTTTGGGACGCTGGGAAGGCATTGGAGCAGTCGGTTTGTCATTTTGAGCATTGTAAGGCATGTTTTTGAGCGCTTTGAGCTATTTAATAATAATGATCCATTGGAAGCTGGACCAGGAAATGTAGCCCGGAGAGGGGTGAACTCCTTTATCAAGTTGTTGTGTTTATGTG
>SNQJ01S0158474.1:1695-17948 GCA_010110895.2 Picea sitchensis
CACCGCTCCACTTCCTCCACGCATCCCACCACCTTGTGCACTATGTGAGAAAGAGGGCCACCAAACCAACAATTGTCCATCACTACCTAAATTACAGAATTTGGTTCCCCTCAATCCAACTCCCACAACACCTGCCACTACTGCTAGTCCCATCAACCCTTCTAGTAGTAAAGGATTGAGGACCAAATATGCTTGTGCTATCTGTTCGGAGTATGGCCATTACACCCATCATTGCCCAGCACTGCCATGCTTTCGGCAGACATTGGCCGATGTGCGCCAGAACTTCTAGAACAACCCACGCCATGCTACGTCCTCTTCAACAAATATCACTGACATTTGTTATGTCACCACTTCTGTCAATGAACGTATGAGACACCCTTGCTCTCTCTACGATTCATTATCTCATTTTACATACCAGTGTCCTATGATCCTTGAATACAAGAAACATCAATTGGCCCTACTTCACCGACCCACAGAGGCGATAATTGACCTTACCTCGTCACTATAGGATATTCATGTCATTTCCCTAGAGCCCGAGGCACTCCCAATGCCTCCATGGTTCTTAGATGACATTTCTGAGGATTTACCCCACAACCCCCCCAATTATCCTACTCATTCCCCTATGGACACTCTCCACCCAACCACCATGGGTACCCCTCAGTACTTCAATATATGGTTTATGTCGAGTGAACCCTCCCCATCTCCTAGCATTCTTCTCCCTACTTCTTCATCAAGGGGCAACCATACTATCACCGATATCACTCCTCATGACCCCTTGTATTCCCGGCATTTCCAATGCGACGAGGACATCATCGAAGAGATAAATCACCTAGACTCTCCCTGGGATGCACTCCATCACCGCGCACTCTTCTCTCCACAGGAAGCCCCCATGCCTCCTAACCAAAACCCCATTTACACAATCGAAACCAAAGATTTTATCCCCTCAGGGCCTATCGATTGGTTCAACAATCCCATTCCTACCCCTGATGCGTTTGAAGAAGGCAACATGTCCAACATTTCCCCCACCATCAAAATCGACATTTGCATTAAAAATGGCATCGTCGAAGAAATCATCATTGGAGCTGCTTGCACTCCTCAGGAAATCGATGCATATAAATCCCTCTTCCAGGATTATAGGGATATTTTTGCCTGGTCATACATGGAAATTCCTGGCCTCGATCCCTCCATTGTCGAACATCGCATCAACACCTGGCCCGACATCACACCAGTTCGCCAAAAACAATGACCACTACACCCATCCAAAGCCGCAGCTATCAAAGCTGAAATTGACAAGTTACGCACGGCCAGGTTTATTTACCCCATCGCTTACACTTCATGGGTTTCCAACCCTGTACCCATCGACCAAAAATAGGGCACCATCCGCGTTTGCAAAGACTTTCGTGATCTCAATAATGCATGTCCAAAAGACAACTTTCCAATGCCTTTCATCGATCAGATTATCGACGATTGTGCCGACCACGAGGCTCTCTCCTTTATGGACGGATTGTCTGGCTATAACCAAATCCAAATCCACCCAGCCGATCAGTATAAAACCACATTCACTACCCCGTGGGGTACCTTTTCATATCGTGTCATGCCTTTCGGCTTAAAAAATGTCGGCGCAACTTTCCAGCGGGGATGACATACATCTTCCATGATCTGGCTAAAATCATTCTCGCCTACTTGGACAACCTCACAGCTCGATCCAAGAAACACACCCAGCAGCTCGATGATTTACGAATCATCTTTCAATGGTGTCGTTAGTACAACATCTTCTTGAATCCTCTCAAGTGTGTGTTCTGTGTCACCGCAGGGCGCCTCCTTAGTTTTATTGTTTCCCAAAGCGTTATTACCGTGGACCCCCCCAAAGTCCAAGCCATCACCGAAATTCCACCTCCCTGAAATTTATGGCAACTTCAGAATCTACAGCGAAAAGACAACTTTCTTAGATGCTTTGTCCCGGATTACGCCATACGCGCACATGGCTTCCTTCGCTTACTACATCACGACATCCCATTTCACTGGGACGACCACGCCCAACAGTCATTTGACGATATTAAAGTAGCGCTGTCAAACACATCTTTAATTAGTGCACCCAACTACAATCGCGACTACATCCTCTACGTATCAGCATCAGCTCTATCAGTAGCCGGCGTCCCCGTCTAGCTCGGAGATGAAAATCTTGAACATGTCATTTATTACGTTAGTAAGAACCTCTTAGGACCACCCTTGAAGTATAAACACAAAGAGAAACTTACTCTTGCAATTTTCCTCCCAGTCCAGAAACTGTGCCATTACATTCTGCTTCGCACCACCAAGGTCGTCGCAGATTCCAACCCTATGCAGTACTTTCTCAGCGGACGACACGTCAACGAAAAATTCTCTCACTGGATTTTTATCCTTCAGGAATACGACCTCGAGTTCTCAACACCTAAGAGTAAGAAGGCCCTTGTTCTCGCTGAACTTGTCACAGCCCTTCCCTCTGACACCACCAGTGCCCTCATCAATACTGACTTTCCCGACGAACATCTCTTTTACATTACTTCGGATGATACTTGGTATGGCGACCTTCTCATCTACCTCCGAACTCAAAAGTTCGGTAACCACCTTTCACGGGATGATCGTCGACGTATTCGCCATCAGGCTCCCCACTACCTTCTCATTGGAGACATCCTATACCGGTGAGGCGTCGACACCATTCTTCGTCGATGCCTGACTATTGACGAGGCTGATTGAGTCTTAAACAACTGTCATAGCGGCGCCTGTGGGGACCATATTTCGGGTATATCCACTGCTCAAAATATTATTTGAGCCAGTTACTTTTGGCCTACCTTGTTTCATGATTGCATTCACACCGTGAAACGCTGTGAGCAATGTCAGCTCTACGCCAACAAAGCCCAAGCTCCCTCCACTCTTCTTCACCCTGTCATTACTGCAGGCCCTTTTTGTAAATGGGGCATCAACTTTATGACTTGTAATCCCCCCTCCAGCAATGGCCACAAATACATTGTGGTTTCCATTGATTACTTCACCAAATGGGCCGAAGCTATGCCCACTTTCAACAACACCGCTGACACTGCAGCACATTTTTTCTTTAAACACGTAATATCCCACTTTGGAGTACCCCTCCAACTCATTTCTGATCATGGGAAACACTTCAAGAATGAGATATTCGTTGGACTCTCATCTCGGTTAGGCTTCTCCCACAAGTTTGCCTCACCATATTACCCTCAGTCAAATGGATAGGTCGAGGCAGTTAACAAAGTCCTCAAGAACATGTTACAGTGCACAGACAATAAACATAAAACCAATTGGCATCATATGTTATTTTCTGCGCTATGGGCTTATCGAACAGTGGTAAAAACCAATACTGGTTTCACACCATTCCATTTAGTCCATGGGGTCGAGGCAACTCTTCCCATCGAGTGTGAAATTCCCACCTTACGCACCGCAATTGAGCTATTACCTGAAACTGCTCCAATGGAGCAGCACTTGCTGAACTTGGAGTCTCTGGATGAAGATCGTTGATCTTCCTTACAGCACAACGAGGCAGCCAAAAAACAATCCAAGGCTACCTTTGATCACCATGTCAACCTTCGATCATTCCGCGAAGGTGACCTCGTCCTGGCTTATGATATCGCTCATGATACCTTTGGCCACAGAAAATTCGAGTCACTTTGGCATGGCCCTTACATTATCCAACATTGCCTCACCAAATTTGCATACATCTTGGCCTCCCCCGAAGGCCTCTCTCTCAAAGAACCTGTCAATGGGTTGTATCTCAAGAAATTTTATGCTTAAAAGTAGTCATTCTACTTTAGGTTATTTCTTTTTTTAGTGTTTTTAATTTTTTTTCTCATCCCCTCTCATCTAAACTATCCTTTGTGCTATTGGCAGATGCTTCATCCACTAGCCTACCACATTTGTTACGCCGACGGCGCCAGCCATTGGACAAAAAATCTCGCTTCGGCCGCTTGGGCTCTCTACACCCCCTCACATGAAATGCTACATTCAAGCGGCATATGTTTGGGGCCAGCAACCAACAACCAAGATGAATACACTGCTGTCATTGGCCTCTTGGTCGACGCCCAGCATCATCATATTTGTCACCTTAGTGTCTTCCTCGACTCTCAACTAGTCGTTCTCCAGCTCAACAATGTGTACCGTGTATGCGATCCATGTCTCTTTCGCAAATACCTATAGGTTAGGTTGTTATCTCGACATTTTGATTCCATTACATTTACACATATTCCAAGACAATTGAATCAAATAACAGATCACATAGCTAACATGGTGTTAGATTGGCATATATCACATCAAGCTACACATACATAAACATATCACAAAAACCTGTCACAACATATATATAGAATGGACGTACTCAACAAAAACATCAGCAAAAACATGTAGACAACATAAGGATCTCAAAAAGGTATACTCATGTATATATATAAAGGCTGATTGGGCCATCCGAATGTTTACATACAAAAATACATGTATCCGCAGGCCAATACAGTACCTCAGTACAAAAACTGGGCTCACCAGCCTATATACAACCAAAAACATATACATCAAGCACCACTCATGGTGCCTCTATTGTCCCACCACCTGCTCCTCTCTCAGGCGGTGGCGGCCCACCACCACCTGCCCTAGGCGGTGGTGGTCCACCCGCAAGACCCTCCTGCCCCGGCGGCAG
Source organism: Picea sitchensis (assembly GCA_010110895.2). NCBI lineage: Eukaryota > Viridiplantae > Streptophyta > Pinopsida > Pinales > Pinaceae > Picea > Picea sitchensis. Next base: position 6,392 of record SNQJ01S0158474.1, read on the forward strand.
GCGTCCACTCGTCATCGCCGCCAGCACTGCTGCTCGCCGCACTATGGCCCGCCATGGTGTCGTCACCCCCACACACTACTCCAGGAAACTCTCATCCTGGATGTGCGTCCACATGCCCTCCGACACGTCCTGTAAAACTGTCTCCAAATGACGGCGTATATCATCATAATCCACTCCATTCGTCGGAGGAGGAGCGTGTGATGGCCCTACACCCAGGTCATCGAACCGACGCCTCCTCGCTGACCTCTTAGGCTTAGCTGGTCACCCTGCGGCATACTTCCATCGATGTCTCTCTCCATGTGGTAGTCTCTCCGGCTCTCGACGAGCCAGCGCTCTCTACATCTCCACCTCACGCCCGCGAGGTGCCACATCTACACATGCAAAAAACAATAACAAAAGATAGTATCAGCATCTATATCATATACATATGGACTAATATCTCAAAAAACAACATAAACCAAAAAACATGCACACCAGATACTAAACATACCTTGCTGGTCAAACACCTCCCCTGGAGGTAGCACCATGTCCGGGTCACCCTGGAAGTCCACCCCAGCATAGGGGTACCGCAATATCACCTGCGGCATCTGTCGCCACACCTATGCCGCCTCTGCTGAAAATAAGTGACCACCTTCGCCACCACCGTGATGAAGTAAAACTGTAGACCACCACCTCAACCGTGGCTCTCTTGCCCCTGACATCTCCAGTAAGATCCTCGGGCGCAACATCGACACCCACTCTAAGAACCAGGCCACTAGGATGGACCCAAATGAAAACTCTCCTCCACCAGTGGACCGACAGTGATCCAACTGTGCCACCATCCTAGCATGAAGGGTCATCCCCCAAGCGAACTGCTCACCACCCAACACTCTCTCCAGCACCAACAGCTGGCCACCACTAATCCACTGGGTCGCAAGTGACCCATATATCCGAACAATCATCGCCGCTATACAACAATGTGCCAGGGAGTCTATCGCACTGATACTCACCACAGTCCCAGACATAAAGTCTTGACCTGAGCAGTATATCTGGCCAATCTCGGCCAACAACATGGTCCTGGGCAATACCGGCTCCGCCGGTAGGGGCATTCCCCGAAAGGGGAGCCCAGTCAGAAAATATATATCCTCCACCGCAGTGAAGGGGATCTGCTCTCCTCGTACGAGTAAGCAGTGCAGCTCCAGACTCCACATCTAGATCAGGAACTGCAACAAATACTCATGTGCCCGTATCAACGGGCACTCAAAGAACTTTAGCAACCCACAGGTTGCTAAAGTCGCACGCACACCGGGCCCCTCAATGGCCACGACGTCTCGCAACTGAGCCTAGTCTCGCTCTCACCACTACACTGGCATCGTCACCACTGTCCACCTGCAGATAACACAGAGCCCTATATCACCTCATGCAACCCTCAACAATATCAAAATGACTCGTTTTTTACCCTTCAACCTTGCCTCCTAGGCGCGGTTTTTATTACCCACAGACGCACACACATGCGCGCCTGTTCATTACACAGGCACACATTTATGTGCGCATGTGTACTGCACAGGTGTGCATCCATGTGCACCTGTTTGCTTCACAGGCGTGCCCCTAGGCATGCCTGTTCACCATACATACGCGCACAGGTGCGCGCCTGTCAAACCCATAGGCGTGCACTGGTGCGTGCCTGTTCAACTCACAGGTGCGCCCTTCGGGCGCACCTTAAATTCTCCCTGCCGCACACTCATGTGCGTATATTCGGTGTATAGATGCGCACGTATGCATGTCTATCACCGAATCGCCCGTGCATGTGGGGCCCACACCCCTTAAATACCCATGTACAACCCTCCGTACACACCCTGCCCAAAAATTGAAAACCTATTTCTATGCAGGATGATTAGACCACTAACCTGATACTCGCAAATCGTCGATCAGATGCCTCGTCCTCCCCGAATCTCCAAATCTCCTCTGAAAACTACTTGTCCAGTCACTATTGCAGCAGGTACAAATGAGGTGGAAATATGGGCCCTACAGCTATATATAGGCCTTTTGCCAAAGTTCCACTCACCATTCCGGGAGCCCAAGGCATCCATTTTCCAATCCGTCTTCAGCCACAGGATCAGCATCCCGTCACCTACATCACAGCAATCCCTGGGTCACTTTTCATACTGAGCCCTCGGGGCACCTTTTTTTCATCCCATGGTCAGGTATGCATACGCATAGTCAAACTTGTCAAATATATGCTCATATCTTTGATTCTCTTCAGATATTGTTCACTTTGGGTATTTGGTTTTCATGTGTGCAGGTACTTGATCCTCATCCATCAACACAACCCCTTCAGGTATATGCTCAGCACTGGCATGTAGTCTTTCCCACTGTATTGCATTTACATTTCCATTCACACCCTCTGATATTGGCCTCTAGGATCCCCATTCCTGGCTCTACAGTACCCACGCCTCCATTTGCATCTTCGGTACTATCACCCGGTAGCATTCTTACCAGCATGAGTTGTCCCATTCATAGCACCTTTTGCCACTTTTTGACACTCATGATGTTTTTCATTACCCTTTAGGGATGGGAGTCCCAATAGTCTTTCATCATGTTGTGAATTAGCCACATACTCCTTCTCCTCATTTTTGCTAGCTTTCCCACACGGGCTCCCAGATTATCTCTTTACGGTTCTATTTTCACCTACACCTCCGCAGTATCATGAACCCTCCACTTCATCCACAATCAGTTTGCCCATCTACGAACCTACCTTCATTTCACCTACCTCATACAGAAACTCACCAATGGGGCCCCCACCCTTCATCAGTCTTCCAAGCACATTATGCCCTATGTGGGCCACCCATATCACACTAGGGCACCCGTTTCTGTATTTGTACATTTCTCCCCAATTATTCATTATTTATTGTACAAACTCCTTTATTTCCAAGCATTACATTCTCTTTTCGTCATCACCTTTGGTGACTTGCTTCCTTCATTTTGGCCACAAGCAACCCATGTCACCCTTGGTTGGATCATTACTTACCATCTACCCTTGTCGGCATCGTCCATATCTTCAGCGTACCCCACAAGTCGCTTACCTCTACCCTCTGAATTTGTTCACCTTGTCCCGCCTCTGGCACAACTTGTCACCGGTCTTGTCGTCCCCCTGACACTCAACCTTGTTACATGGTTGCGACCACTTTTTATCTCATACATCATCCAACCAAGGGTAGTCTTGAGTCTTCCCACTTCTTGACTTCGTCCATGTACCTCTGCCACTTCCTCACCTCAGTAGATTTCACGAAGCCCTTTGCTTCTGGGAGTCGCGTCCCCTTTTGNCTCCACTCAATGAGAGATATCGGACGGCACAGGGTGAAACACCATTACTCCCTGCTGTCATTGACCCCCATAACATTCGACGCCAACACTTTCTCATGTTACGGTGGGTCTTACTTTACGACTATTGCGGTTAGTTCTTTTATTTTCCGAAGACCTCTGAACTGGGCAGGGCTATCAATGCCCACATCCTCGCTGCTAATTCTTACCGCGATCAATGCCTACTATTCAGAGCATGTTCATTTGCAAAATTGTCTTCTACCTCTATCACGACTGCCCCCGAGGGCACTGCAGTTGTCTACACCAACACTTCAGTCATCTTTTTCCAGAGTTACATGACATGAGCATGGGGCATGCCCACCTCGTTTGTACACAGTTTTCTATTTTATACACCTCATGGAAGATCGGGTTCTACCGGTTCCTCTTTTCTCCAACGGATCGCTCTAAACGATCCTACTATTTCTCTATCTTACAACAACATTCCCAGTAGAAGAAACATTGATGGATTTCAGCTATACGTATGCTCCTAACCTCATCCATCAGGAGGCATCTGTTATCACTGAAATTTCGTCCACACATGGTTACAAGAACTCAGCATCGTCAAACAGTAATGAAGTCATTCATGGCCCTGAATTAATATCACAGCATTCAAAAAAGGTCAAAAACTATACAAAGTAGTGCAAAATTGAAGAGCACTTTATAGAAGTTGGGCGCGCGTGCATGCATGTAATAGGAATGTAGAAAGCGTGCATACGTGCATGATGCACGCCTAATAGCGCAAAAAGCCACGCACCTGCTAAACGACGCATTTATGAACGTGTTCGGCCTCACAACCACTTATGGTTCAACTCCCAAGCCGATTTGACCTCCAAATCCGGGATAGATCTGAATGGTGGGCTGGTCAAAGACCTAATAATGCCCTAAATGGCCTCTCTTCACACTACAAAGAAGTTACACAAAAGCCCAAAGCAATGCTATAAAAAGCCATGAATGCACCTCATTTTCTCAAGGAATTCTAAGTAATGTTATGCTGCCTATATTTTTTTAAGGACTCCATCCTTGACAAGAGCACATTGGCACCATTTCATTGAGAAATCCACCTCTCCATTGAGTGGATTTGCAAAGAGTTCTTTCATCACCATTTTCATTTTTCTTGTTGTAAGAAGAGCTACTAGTGAGGGTCCAAGAGCCTTCCCTTGGAGAAAGAAGGGACTCATAGTATCCTTTCTTCTTGGTGCTTTGTTTTCATCAATAGATCAAGCCTCAAACATTGGTGACATGGGTCTTTTTGTTCTTGTTATCTCTATGTCCCTATGCTTTTGATTTTAGTTGTTATTAGTTTAATTCTTGCTTATAGTTTTGTTTTTCTTTCTCTAACTCTTTCCTCTACAGCTGTCCTGCTCAGCAGACCCAACTGAGCTTGCAAGCACCTCTTATTTTCTCAACAAGGTGACGAAAGAGGTGCAACACATGCCTATGAATTTCTTCTTCATCCTCCCAACTAGCATATTCAACTACATGTCCCTTCCATTTGACCAAGTATTCAAAATACTCTTTTCTCCTGGTCAATTATGCTTTCCATTTGTGGCTTTTCAGCTACATGCATTTTGTTTGGTCCATTGAATTTCTTTCTTCTCCTCCTCTTCTCCTACTTCTTTAGCTCTGTAAGGGTACAAATGTGAAACATTTAATATCAGTGAGATTCCGACCCCATCGGGTAATTCGATCTCATATGCGTTTGCCCCAAATTTTTTTATGACCTTACACGGTCCAATCTTTTTCATCTTCAGTTTGTTATATGTTCCCTTTGGGAACCTCTCCTTCCTCAAGTGTGCAAGAATCAGATCACCAACTTCAAATTGAAGTTCTCGCATGTGTTGATCTACTCTCTGCTTGTATTCTTGACTTGAAATCTGCAATCGCTCCTTAACTCGGTTGTGAAGCTCCTTCATTCCTTCTACAAAGTCCTCTGCACTAGCACTTCTAAATTTAGCTTGTTCTGCATCTTTCAATTCAGAGAATCCCCTTGGTTTCATTCCATATACAACTTGGAATGGAATTTTCCCCGTGCTTCTGTTGAGTGAATCATTGTAATCGAATTCCATCTATGGCAGAATGTGATCCCACTGACTGTGGTGTTCAGTCACTAAGCTCCTTAGCAAATCTCCCAAGCTCCTATTTATGACCTCTGTCTATCCATCCGTCTAAGGATGATACGATGAGCTAAAAGACAAGTTTGTTCCCAACTTCTTCCATAAGGTCCTCTAGAAATGTCCTACAAACTTGGTATCTCGATCAGAAACGATACTCTTTGGAAAGCCATGAAGTCTGACAACTTCCTTGAAAAACAAGTTCGCAATATGAGTTGCATCACTGGCTTTCTGGCATGGTATGAAATGTGCCATCTTTGAAAATCTATCTACAACTACAAAGATTGAATCATATCATCTTTGTTTCCTTGGAAGCCCCAATATGAAATCCTTCTCAGCCATCGAATGTTATATTCAAGAACTATGGAACTCAGTATCAGTTAACAATTACTAGACTATAAAATAATTGAATCTATCATAACCAAACTTCATCAGAATCGTACCTAGTTGAACCAACAAAAAAAGACCTAATCTCCCAACCCGCTACATATTTATACCAAAATATAGGGACAAAAACCCCAATATATTCATCCTAAAAATATCCCATTACAATGCATGGCCAGCTCAGTTAACCGGTTGTTCAATGCTTTTCTTCTCAATTTCGGCCTTCATGTTTCTTTTGTGCTATTCTTCTATTTATGATATGTCGAGCTATCATTCTCTTGTTATGCTTTATTTCCTTGATTTATTCTTAGAGCTATATGTTGTATTCATTTTGCACACTTTCCTCCTTCTGTGCACTTTCAGGCTGGATGCATCTCAACTGCACACTCTCTAACTTTCCTTCTTCCTCTGTGCACTTTTATTATACTTAGGATTTTTCCTCAAAACTTTATCAAAACTGCAAAAACTGTTTTCAAGACTGCCTGTCCAACAACACCCACACTGCATACTAAGGAATGTGATTAAAGTACAATGAATGTAAATTGCTGGAATAAACGTGCATGAGTGCACAATCTAAATGTATAATAAAGATGCATGATGATAATTCCTCATGGAATATTAGGTAAGAATCTGAGATAACAAAGTTGAGGCTAACTCAAAAAATGATGTCATGAAAGACTATTTGGATATGCAATAAGAAAGTTGCATGTTGAAGAGGTTTTTGTGGAGGAACTGTGTAAATAAATCCTCTAGGATAACAGAGTTATAACCTTAATGAATAATGAGAATTGAATAGCAGGCTGGAAAACCTATTTATATAAGAATATTGGATTACATTTTAAAATATCATGCATGAGTACCAAGACGTGCAGACGAATGAGGATCGATCTGATCTCTGGGTGGGAAATGTATGGAATGCACAAGTTCATGATTAATTATGAACAAGAAATTTTTTGATGTAGCATGCTAAATTATCCAAGAAGGTCAAGGTGAACATGACTAAAACTGCTCAAGAAATAGAACAAGTAGATCCTAGGAGGGATAAATTGTAAAATAAAAGAAGGAGAAAGTGATTAATACTTCTCTCACTATGAAACTCTGAATAATAAGACAGAGTTTTTTTCTTAAAAAGGACAGCTTTGAAAATAAGTACAACTAGTAAATCAAAGACACAATATTGAATGTGTTTAAATGAATGAGCTTGGTTAAGATATAGTGTGTGAAGGAAATGAGGCCTTGAAATTAATTCATCTAGGCTGAAAGTTTCCTGATGGGAGAATTTGTTAACTCCTTTCTTGTTGTCCATTATGTTTCTTTGGGATCAAAAACTTATATGTTGATGAATGTAGATATTTTGGCATGAGAATGTTCAGAGATGTAGCTATGATGGAGTGAATATAGATATTCTAAGGCATATATGAATTTTTTCTACTGAAATAAATTCTATGGTACGTGTATTTGATTTTACATGACAGCTAATGTAAAATGTGAATGTGGTGATGTATGTCACATGTAGAAAATACTGGAACTATTAGGGAAGGACAACTTCCAATAGTGAACAAGATCATACATAAGTGAATGCAAGAAGGTTGTTTATAAAAAAATAAAACTGTGAAAGGGATTTTAGAAGTCACCGTGATGCACCATTGAAGAGGTAATATCAAAGAAGGTGTTGGCAGCTAGAACATGTATAAATATTTCATGCCCATGTGATATGAGAGGTAAAAGGGATTTGGGTAATAATCCCTTCTAAAATAGTCTATGATTTGATGGTATTCATGTAATTAGTTTATGAATGAAGGTGTTATCACTCCAGGAGTCTTTCCCTGACTGAAAAGGGAATGAGCCTGGTAACTTAACTTATTCTCTCAATTTTTACTCAAGTGGATCAAGTCGAGTGACTGATACAATGTTTAATCAATCAAAACATGCATAGACATAATCATATATACAAGGATTTTATCTAACTATGTTCAGAGGATTTAATAAAGGTGAATGTGTGGAGAGATCTTATCCTATCAGTAGAAACATACATAAACAATATATATGAATGGCCAATATAATAAGCAAGGAATACTTGTAAAGTTTAGTTTATTAGTGTAATGACAAGATGACAGTTCTCAGACACTAGATAAGAATAATAAATGAAATAAATCATTCAGATACAAGCATAGAATGGACAAGAGGTAAATTTGAACATTATAGGCAAAATAAGCTTATATTATGAAATGTTATGAGAAGTTTGGGAGTACAAGCAATGTATAATCCCCAAAGTTGAACCCTTTAGTATATAAAATTGATAGGCTTTATAGCCTTTACAATATGTTTTAGATCCTCAAAAGATGGATCTGATAACCTCTTCTCCTATCTCAAATTCGAATTTATGAGGTGGCTAGAAAAGACAGAAATTTCTGGAAATATGTTGCTCAAAGATTGACCCATATATCTGCAACCAAACCCATTGTGTACAAACTAGAAGAGGATTTTTTATATTGGTTTGTTGCGATACAAAACCTCTCTCAGTTCTTTGAGATTCGTTTTCATTTTCTCGAGATCTGCATTTTAAAAACATGTGTCAAACAAGGAAATTTTGAGATCTGAAAATTAGGGCTTAGAGATGAATTCGATTGTCCCAATATATGACACCTGTTGGAAAACTGAGAGAGGTTATTTATATTTGACATGTTATGAATAAAAATCTTCATCTGTTTCTCAAAATTATTCTCCAGTCGCTCATAATCATTATTTGAAAATGATGACTCGGCGTAGTAAAAATAGACTTTTATGCACTTTCGATGGCTAAAATAGCCCCGAATTTTGGGTTTAAGCTATTGAAAGCTAGGAATTTCAGTGGCTTAGAATCCCTTTTGGGAAGGCGCTTAGCCACCGAAACCTGAGTTTTGTCTTTTTTGAAATAAAAACCAAATCCAATGTTTTTCAATCTTTATTACAAACATAAGCCTCTCAAAAATGAACCTTAAAAAATTTAGAAATGTATTTTTCAATGACTTCCTATCACCTAAATCAAACAAACTTGACTATGTTATTTGAGGAGATAAGATCTGGATCCTTATGGGGATGAAAACCTCCCTATGAGCTTTCCAAGAACCTAGTAGTTCTAGTCGCCTTTAGCATTGGGCATGGAGTCATCTGGCTTATACAACTGATCTTCTGCAAACCTATAACTTGTTTGTAGCCTTTACCATTGGGCTATGGATTCATTTGGCCTTTAAAACTAATCCCCTGCAAACCTGTAGTCTGCGTGTAGCCCGCCTGTAGCATTTACAAAAGATATCTAGATCCTAGAAAACTGGATCCAATTTACTTAAAATGGAAAGTCGAAAACAGATTCAAGAGAATAGAAAAAGATCCTATTTACTAGGTCAACTCCTTATCTAAATTATCTTCATGTCCTTCAAAATATTCGATAGATGCAATAGATCCTTAGAGACTGATAGAGAATCGAAATTGCCACCTTTGTCCAAAATATATTTTTTTACGAATATTAGGTAGAAAATTTAATATTCTCCTCTTGTTGTCACCTTTCAAAACTGGAAGAGAAACCCAAAAATGATGCCTTTAATTATTATCTATCATTATAAAACATCCTTGAGGCATATGGATCGAAAAATCTCGGATCTGTGCAAAAATGGTAGCTTTCTGCCCTGTTCTGTGCTTTCAGTGTCTAGGAGAGCCAAAATCTATGCATGTAAGCCACCGAAATCTCCTCTTTTGGTGGCTAATGAACAATTGAAATGTCCGCCTAAGCCACCGAAAAGTCTGATTTATAACAGTTGACAAAATTTGCAAAAATGCATTTTCTCTTAACTTACTGATCTTTAAGGTTGCTCCTTTAAGTCTTCTACAGTGACCATGTGACCTCTAACAGCTTGCATAGCCTGTGTTTTGATGAATAACATACCTAGAAATGATACTACAAGCTAATAGTGATTGGTTACAATCCAATCAAATAGTCAATGTTGCCTCTATTTTAGATATTGATGCATCATAAAGTAGATGAACATATTCAAATATCACAGTTCTCTTCTTATATCTAGTTTCACCTTTGAACATTTTTGTAATCATACATTCCCTTTCCATCTTTGTACATGAACTATGGGATTTCCAAACTGTTGAATATGAAGATTTATCTTTTAACTGTGTTCTATTTATTCATGAAATCAATCAACTAAAAAAATATATATATACTTGGTCATAGGGTGAGCTTATTATCTATGCCTACTCCTACTCTAACCAGATCTACAAATTAATTAAGTAAAGGCTGGCTTCCATAGCAGCCATTCAAGCAACTTTAAAACTGAAAGGACCTTGTCTCTGTCACTGATCAATAGATGATTTATGAAATGTAATAATAGTGATAATAACTCATTCAAGAACCCATACTCACCCAAAAACATGTGCGAGCTAAGGAAATCTGAAATTTTTGGGTTCTCTGGAATGTATGATTCCATGAAGGCTGTCACCAGATATTTGAAAGGAAGATCAAAAACATGTTTATCCACAAAAAAATCTTTCTCAGCCATGATTGTTCCTCTACTAGAAGACTGATCACTTTCTGGTTCTCTTGAGATCAACTTGTGATCATAAAAAACTACAATTTCCTCATCAGAATAATGCTCAGAAGATGATGATGGAGAAATTCTTAAATGACAAGGACTATGATCAACAAGGAACATGTAATTGCCTATGCAATCATTGGTTACCATAGATTCATTATGATTTACAAATTGATCATAAACTTCAGACTCATACCTGTCTCTGGAGTACTCTGCAAATGTTGAAGAGTTCAGATCTGAATCTGAAATGATCTCATGTGCTTGTTGTTATTCCAGATCTTCTTTACCTTCATTACCTTCCTATTCAAAATATGAAGTGTACTAACATTTTGCTTGCTCATGTGCATGCAAGTTTTCAAAGTCAACCCGCTCTCGGATCCTCCTGGAAACACGAATGTTCTTCTCCACTCCTTGAGCATCTTCAAACAACTGTGTTAAGGATGAGGACTTTCTTTCCAATAAGAGAAGAACTAAATCTGAATGTTGAGCCATAACATAGTACAACATGGAATCCATCTCAGTCGACCGGATCTCCAAAGGCATGTCATGATAAATGCGATGGAACCTTCGATTGAAGATAGGCAAAGCTTCATCCAGCTCTCTTTTCAAAGAATGAAAATCAGTAAAGTAAGAATCTAATGATTTGTTCTTGCCCCAATACTTCAAGAAAATATTAGATAACTTGATCCACGAGCCAATAGAATAATCTCTCAGACCCTTAAACCATACAACAATGTCTCTGATCAAGGACTTGGAGAAAAATCTCATAATCACATCTTCATGAAAAATCTCAAATCACTCAACAAAATCCTCAAATGATTCCAAGTGCCTCTCAGCTGAAACTTGTTTCTCTCCAAAAATTGTGGAATATATTCATAACAATCAAGAGGATAAGGATGAAGGATATAGGGCATCCTCAAAGGTTTGAACATCTTCATCCTGATCTTAATTTGAAAAGCAGTGGGTTGATTATGAGAGCTAACATGTTGATGACAAGGTTCAGTAGTAATGCCATAGGGTGTTGAGATATGGACAGGGTTTGAATCAGTTTGGACCTCTGTAAGTTTACATGGTTGATCATATTCAAGGGAGATTTGAATACAATGATCATCTTTATGAACGGGTTGAGGTATAGGTACTGAATCA
>SNQJ01S0158474.1:21885-33215 GCA_010110895.2 Picea sitchensis
TGAATATACAAAATAGAAAATAATTCTCTTTACATGCAAAGGGAATAGCATGAAAGAGTTGATAAAAAACAACAACAATTCATGAAGCAAACTAATGAACCGATACCTGGATTTGGAATTTAGCCTCTTCATATTCTGTCAATCAAATCCTCCCCGGTGGAGTCTTTAATTGTGGAGTCGCCAGGTAGATGATACAGTCAATTATGTGTCCTCCTTTTGTCTTCCATCAAAATTCATATCTATTTCATTCTTCCCAGGGAAGCTTGCTTCATTTCGTTCCCCGACAATGGCGCCAATTTGTTGTCACTCCAGGAGTTGTTCCCTGACTGAAAAGGGAATGAGTCTAGTAACTTAACTTATTCTCTCAATGTTTACTCAAGTGGATCAAGTCAGGTGACTGATACAAGGTTTAATCAATCAAAACATGCATAGACATAATCATATAGACAAGGCTTTTAGCTAACTCTGTTCAGAGGATTTAATAAAGGTGAATGTGTGGAGAGATCTTATCCTGTCAACAGAAACATACATAAACAATATATATGAATGGAAAATATAATAAGCAAGGAATACTTGTAAAGTTTAGTTTATCAGTGTAATGAAAATATGACAATTCTCAGACACTACATAAGGATAAGAAATTAAATAAATCATTCAGATACAAGCATAGAATGGACAAGAGGTAAATCTGAACATTATAGGCAAAAGAAGCTTATATTATGAAATGCTATGAGAAGTTTGGAAGTACAAGCAATGTATAATCCCCAAAGTCGAACCCTTTAGTCTATAAAATTGATAGGCTTTATAGCCTTTACAAGCAGTTTCAGATCCTAAAAAGATGGATTTGATAACCTCTTCTCCTATCTCAAATTCGAATTTGTGAGGTGACTGGAAAAGACCAAAAATTATGGAAATATGTTTCTCAACGATTGACCCATGTCTCTCCAACCAAAACCATTGTGTACAAACTGGAAGAGGATTTTTTATATTGGTTTTTTTTGAGAAAAAACCTCTCTTAGTTCTTTGAGATTTGTTTTCATTTTCCCAGGATCTGCATTTCAAAAACATGTGTCAAACAGGGAAATTCTTAGATTCGAAAATTAGGGCTTAGAGATGAATTTGATTCTCCCAATATATGAAACTTGTTGGAAAAATTAGAGAGGTTATTGTTCTTTGACATGTTAGAAACAAAAACCTCCGCTCATTTCTCAAAATGATTCTCCAGTCTCTTAGAATAATCATTTGAAAATGATGACTCAGCGTAGTAAAAACAAACTTTTCTGCACTTTCGATGGCTAAAATAGCCCCAAATTTCGTGTTTAAGTTGCCGAAAGCTAGGGATTTCGGTGGATTAGAATCTATTTTGGGAAGGATATTCGCCACCAAAACCTATTTTTTTCCTTTTTTGAAATAAAAACCAAATCCAATGTTTTTCAATCTTTATTACAAACATAAGGCTCTCAAAAATGAACCTTAAAAGATTTAGAAATGTATTTTTCAATGACTTCCTATCACCTAAATAAACAAATTTGACTATGTTATTTGAGGAGATAACATAATGGATAAATGGTTAGCTAAATATGTTACAATGCATGCATGACCTAAAACATGAAAGAATCCTAGTGTATCATACCCGACCTATTAGGGCTCGAGCCACACTACCACTGACACTACTCAAATTCTTCTTTGATATGGAACATACCCAACCATAGACTGGTAGGGCTATGCCACACAGAAAATCTTTAGGGAAATTTAATACATATAAAATTAAAACAGAAAAATAAATTATGTTGATATGCAATTCATGCAGAAATAATAGTAAGCCTGAAACATACAACATACACGGGCAATACTCATAAATGTAACACATGTATACTTATACAGCATATAAATTAAAATGCAATTGATACTTATCTTTTATAGAAAACCACCAACTATGTGCAGACCTTCCACAAAACTCCCATCCTTAGACCACACTGCTCATCACTCCTAACACTGGGTCACCCCCAAGTTGGGACTAAACTCTACCCAGGTAAAGGGGTTCCTAGGCTAGGTTGAGAAAATGGGAAGTTACACCAGTCAATAGGAATGATTTCATCACAGGAGCCAGCTCACACTAACATCCTACAGCCTCGCATTCCCCACATGCCTGTCCCAACCAAGGAAGTGTGCCCCTTCTTTGCTCAACAATCCTTCAGTTGCCCCACTTCCCTTCCAGGGCTTTAAGAACAGGTCGAACATGAATTCTTAGAGAACTATAGCTACAGTAGGGCTCCCTTAGGAAATCACCTTCCCAACAAATTATCTCACCTAGAGAGATTTTCTCATAGGTCTAACAACCTGCCTCTTTGATCCCACGGGCCTGACAACCTGCTTCTTCAATCTATATCATTATTCAACCAGGTACAGGCTCAGGTGAAGGCAACAAAATAAAACAGGTATGGAAAAGGTGATGTAAACAACCATGCTCAGGATTGGAACTACGTTGGTAGAAACAACATTCAGGTAGGTAACAATACGGCTCATGCAAGTATAGATATGTTGTGCATAACAAGAAATGTACGGGATCACTACTCAAGAGTGTGTGTGCAAGTTCCACAGGTGCACCCGTGATTCAGAGGTCAACTGATGGTGTCTATGGCTCAGTGCATCAGGGTTGAGTGAATGGGAGAGAATGGGAAAATAGATAAATTTTCCCTCATAGATTTTCATGTTTCGTTGATGACACATGGTTTTCCTGGAGTGTGTATCTCTCCACTTGGGATCATTTCCCTTATTCTAAAAACTCAGGGTTAAATGATATTTATCCTACCTTGATCATTTGGAATAATAATATAATATTCCCTTAGAGATAATCCCTCTAGCTTAGTCCCTTTTCTAGGCTCTTTCCCCTCCCTTTCCCTTCCTAGTGGAGTTTAGTCCCCCATTCTCTTTTATCATGGTTGGTCTACATGAAATGATTTATTATATTAAATATATGAGTATTTACATATAAAAAAATAGGCTCACTATCCTTTAGCATCTAGGCTCTTCGACCTAATCATTACATAAGCTTCCTATCTTATAATCACTTGGCTCACCAGCCTATAAAACATGCCTACAATTCAATTGGGGCTCGATCTTGGGGGTGTTACATCCCCCTCCCTTTATTTTATGCACTGTCCTCGGTGCATTATATGTACACATATACAACCAAAAGTTCAAAAAATTTCAAAATTTCAAAACTTCCCGGTGAATAATGCCCTTATCAGCATATTTTTTTTCCTTTTTTGAGCAGCCTTTAAATTATGATTTATTTTTAACATTTTCTCTTCCATTTCCCTAAGTAATTCAGGTCCAACTACTACTCTATCGATTAGGTTTTCCCAACTTACAGGTGTGTTGCACCTTCTTCCATAAAGTGCTTCAAATGGGTTCATCTTTAGGGATTCTTGGTACCCATTGTTATAAGAAAACTCTACCAGGTGTAGGTAGTCTTCCCATTTTGATGGTTTATCCATCACGTACATCCTCAACATATCCTCTATAACTTGATTCACCCTCTCTGTTTTCCAATCATGTTTTGGATGACAAGTTGTGCTAAAGTTTAGATTTGTTCCAAATCCATGAAACAATCCTTTCCAGAAATTCTAGGTGAACTTTGGATATCTGTCAGACACAATTGTCTTGGGTATACCATGTAATTGAGAAATTTCCTTCATATAAATATCAGGAACGGTGGTTGCCTTATGAGTGAGCTTCATCGGAATAAAATGGGAAGCTTTGGTAAGATTTTCCACCACTACCATGATCGAATCATGCTACTTGTTTTTTCTGGGAAGCTTGGTGATGGAATACATTGCCACCTCTTCCCACTTCCACTCAGGAATGGGTAATGCATGCAACAACCCATCTGGGTATCTATACTCAGCCTTGACCTTTTGACATTTCAAGCATTTGGCAATGTACTCAGAAACTTATTTCTTCATGCATGGCCAATAATATTGGCTCTTGACAGTTGCAATAGTTTTATGATATCTTGGGTGCCCAGCTTAAGGTACATTATGCATTTCTTTTAATATAAAAATCCTCAATTCCTGGAAATTTGGTACATAAATTCTCCCTTTATACATGAGAATTTCATTCTCCCCCATCTTGTAGTCTTCAATTTTCTGTTGCAAAAGACCTTGTTGTAATTTTGTTACCATTCCCATGTATTGCAAATCTGTTTTTGCAGCCTCTGAGATTCTGTCTTTCAAATTTGTTTGGTACATTTTGATGGTTGTAGCATGCAACTAATGCACTCTTTTGTTGAGTGCATTCGCTAACTTATTCTCCTTTCCTTTGATATGATTTATGCCAAAGTCATATTCACAGATAAACTCCAACCACCTGCTTTGTCTGGCATTTAGAGTTGATTGTCCGAATAAATATTTCATACCATGATGGTATGTCCTCAGCTCGAACCATTTTCCCATGAGACAGTGCCTCCACTTCTTCAAGGAAATCACTATGGCTACCAACTCCAAATCATGAGTGGTATAATTCCTTTCATGCTCCTTCAACTTCCTTGATTCATAACATACAACAAACCCATTCTGATTGAGGACTCCACCAAGTCCCTCTTTGCATGCATCTGTGCATAAAATGAAGTCTTCATTTGGATCAACAATTATTAGAATTGGAGCACTGGTCAATAACCGCTTCAAGTGCTAGAAACTATTTTCACATGTTTCCATCCACTGGAACTTCACTCCTTTCTTTTGCAAGGAAATGATTGGGTGTGCAATATTTGAGAATCCTACAATAAATATTTTGTAGTAGCCTGCAAAGCCCATGAAGGATCTGAATTTTGTCACATTCTTCGATGTTGACCATCCTCTAATGGCCTCAATATTTTCAGGATCCACAACTATCCCTTCCTATGATATGATATGCCCCAAATAATGGAATTGCTTCTGATAAAATGAGCACTTGCTCAATTTGGCATATAATTGATGCTCCCTTAATACTTGTAATATCATCTTCAAGTGTTTCTCATGTTCTTCTTCCGACTTGGAATATATAAGAATTTCATCTAGAAAGAAAATGACGAACTTATCTAAGTATTCTCTGAAAACACCATTCATTAAACACATTAAGACACATGGTGGATTTGATAACCCAAATGGCACCACTATGAATTCATAATGACCATACCTTATGTTATCACTGAAATTTCCTCCACAAATGGTTACATAAATCTAGCATCTCCAAACACCTATTAGTTCACCCCCAGCTTCAAAAATTCATTTCCAAAAGGCACAAACTATACAACTAGTTAAAAAATAACATGTGCAGAATAACTACAAGAATCACGTGCACATGCGTAGGTCAAAAACGTCAAAAAAGTTCACATGCACCCGAGGCATGACTGTGTACGATAAAAGCCGCGCACTCCTGAGAATGGCACATTTATAGTTATTTTTGTCCCCTCACCCACTTCTGGTTCATCTCCCAAGTCGATTTGACATTCAAATCCGAGATTTATTTGAGTGGGGGGTCTGGTCAAAGACCTAAGGGTGCCCTAAAGGGCCCCTTGTTCACACTAAAGACCAGTTGGATAATGCCTCAAATATTTTCTATAAAAAGAGACCATGGGTGCACTATGAATTCAAGAATCTCATTGTATTGTTATGTTTCCTCTATTCTCCTACAAGGAACCTCTTTCCTTCTTGGAGCATACTAGCATCATTTCATTAAGCTATTCACCTCACCTCTTGAGGGAATAAGCTTGGACTTCTTCACCATTTCCTTTCTAGTGTGCCATTTGTAAGAAGAGATCTCACATAGAGGACTCAAGATCCCTCCCTTGGAGGAATATAGAATCCATAAGTCCAACTTTTTCTTTGGTGTTTTCCCACTAATACAATCTATCCACTGGTGGCATGAATATTGGTCAATTGTTTGATTAATTTTGGTTATAATTTCCTTATGCATTGTAGTTTTTTTTCTTTAGTGATTGTTATCTTAGTTTTTTGTTTATTTCATGTGATTGAGTCATTTGACTCATACAATAAATTTTTTCCTGTTCAGTTGACCCAACTGGACTTGCAAGTGTCCCTCTTTTGCTCATTCAAGTGGCAAAAAGGATACAACAGATTGGTGACCTTACTAGGGAAAGGTATCAATTCCCTCCCTATTTGGGTTGTTTGAGCACTTCTTTTTAATCTATTTACCTTGCAGAGATCATAACTGGCCCAGTCCTACCTACAAAGAGCTGAATTCAGAGCTGGAAGAGAAGAATTTCATTTAAAATTTTATTCCCAGGCACATATCAAAATATGTACAGGTTTTCCAGCCCACAAGTGCACCTTCCAAGCACATGCGCCAACAGCATTGTGTTTCCCAACGCATTTTGTGCACGGTGCACCAACAGGTCCTTGTTTCTCTGTGCATTGGCACCACATGCGCCTATGTCTAAACTAGGGCCTACACATTTGTCCATAGATCCAACATTGTAAGAGTTTTTTGTGATGTTTTGAAGGCCCCTAGCCTTCTAAATATTGATTCTATGCAACTTATAAATGCACCACACTTAGATTCCCTTTCCACATGAAGGGTTAGTCAAAAAATAGGCACTTAGGGGGTTAAAAGGAACCATATTTCTCCTCTTTTACTTTCATTTTTCCACATGGATGGCTTGTTTTGATTGTAAAACTTAAGTTAATATTAGTTGATATCACATATATAAACATTTGCATTGGGACCAGAAATCAAACTTCAATCATTGAGTAAGATAAACATGCTAGTTATTTAGGGACTTTAAAATTCCACAAGGTTGTACCAATGGCATCTAGTAAGATAGGTAATCAAGACTTGTAAAGGACCACACGAAGTCCACATGCTACAAGGTGACACCTAACTTATAAAAAATGTGGCACATTTTATCACTTTATCACACACAAAGTCACTACTCACTCACATCATTTCACCTTGAATTGTGGAGATTGAAGTAGGTTTCCTCAAAAGGGATTCTGAAATGTCCCACTATTTCTTGAAGGAATTATCCACTCCCACTTAATTCAAACAAGATTGGTTCACACCCCCAATCTCTCAAACAACCACATATAATTTTGTTTTGAAAACTCACTAAGTTTTCCTCCATAGGAGGTGCCAAAAGAAATTTTTTAGTCTAGGTAGGATCTCGAGGATAGGCATCCAAATAACTCCCCATTATCTGGTTCTCACATCTTCAAACATTAGAATTTGACAAATAGGGAACTTTAAAATCCTCCAAGTCAAGTGTTCCTACACCATAAGGCAAGGAGATACCCATGACGGGTTGAAGGCCGAGGTCCAATTGTTCTATGTGTCCCCCCTTTAGGCACCCACCTCTTGGAAGGGATCTAGCCCGTGACCCATTTCCGAGGCCGAAAATATTAATGTCGCACTTTTATAGAGGTACCTAGTGGCCAAATTTTAGGACATCTACCTAGGTGGAAATTGTGGGCTACAATTGCACCTTGATCATATTTTGTGTGGCTATTGGGAAATATCGCCAGCTCTTTCGGGATATGCACCCTCTACCCCTCATTATAACCGATTGTTTCATCCTTCACTAGTTCCTTTTCTGGTGGCTTTGGACCCCAATGTTGAGTGCTATTGGAAGGTCTAGTGCTATTTGAGAGGAAGGACATTACATATTGTTAGGACATGAGCATTTGTTTTCTTTGTTCTCCCACACAGACAAAATCCACCTACCCACATGTATGCTTCTTTTCAATTGATTTATGTATGATACTCTTGTGATTACATGTGATTGTGAGATATATTGTGAAGGTCCAAAATTACACAAAGACTCTTGTTCATTTTATTTTCTCTCATCACCATTCACACACATTCACTTTTCTAGTCGAACATCATAGGGGACCCACAGAATCCTTGTCATTCCAGACACTTGCAAAACCTCCCTCCTCTTTTAGGAGGATTTCCTAGTCTTACCAACTCATCGGCTCAACCCTCTCACACCCCTGTGAGTGATACTATTTTGGTATCATCTTTGCTTGGTTCCACTTTACTTGGTTCCAATTCCCAAGGAAAACCATCCAATAGCTCTCCTTTACAAGGAAGCGGGGGGGAAACGTCTTCCCAAGGGGGAAGTATAACCCCACCTAACCCCCCTCAAGGGTTAGGTACACAAACCACTCACACCATGGCTAGAACTAATCCTCCACCACCACTCCACATGTTATATTTTTCCTCCCTCAACATATTGGATTTGAGTAAGCTCACCAATGATCCTATATTGCATGACCCCACATGGTCTGCAATGCCCACCAAACTACCTTCAGAAATTCCCAAGTTTGAAGGAAAGGAAGGAGATGATCCCACCAACCATATCATGACCTTCCACTTATGGTTCTCTTCAAACAACATCATGGATGACTCCATCCAACTAAGTTTATTTCAGCGGATGCTCACAGGTCCATCAACCAAGTGGTAGGTGGACGAAAAATCAGTGTCCCATGTGACTTTTGAATCATTGACCAAAACACTTTTGACCTTCTTTCAACTACCAATTCACCATGACAATGGTCTAGAACTACTCTCTGAGTTTAAACAAACCTCATCCACACATATCGCTGATCACAGTCATGAATGGTGTCAATGGTGTAGTTTATGCAAAGAAGAAACTACCAAACAACAATGCCTCGATTGGTTTATTAGATCACTTGTCCCTCTCCTTGCCAAATATGTGGCCTCCACCTTCCCCCAAAGTGAAGAGGAAGCCATCAGCAAGGCTCAACAGTATGACCTCATTTATACACAGTCAAGAAACTTATACATGGTACTACCTAATGCCCCGAGACACATACGATTCGCCTAGGAAAAACCTGGGATGTCTCACTCAGTGGATAGATTGATTGGTACCACAACACACCACAATTCGTACATCTAACCACCACCTATGTAAGATACACCCCAATATCCACCGATGTATGGAGGACCCTCTTATTACCCTCCCCCCCCTATCAAGATCCCTACCCTGTTGTCGTTCCTCCACCCATAAGTGGACCCACGCCAGCACCCATAATGCGCCTGGCTGTTCAACCAAGTTCTGGTACCCCCTCTACCTCATCTTACACCCTAAGCACCAATGAAAGTACTATGCATTCCTATGTACCCTACAGATCACTACCACGGAATAATTTTTATTTTCCATTTCCTTGTCCTCCATAGCCCATTGCTCCTCCACAAGGACAACCAAACGTTGGGGTTAAATTTGTTCATCCCTCTCCCATTCAACAATTTCAAAATTTTGAACAACTAAATATGGAAAATCCGACCCATCATCCGAATAATTCCAAAAATAAAGGGAAAAACCGAAACAATAATAACACGAGATCAGGGGGAAACAACCCCCAACAGAACCAACCTATTGGGGGTAAGCATAATCAGGGGAACTAGAACCCCCAAGGGGTAAATAACAACAGTCGCCAAGGGAGGAACAAAAACAACAACCTCTAGATGAATGTCCCATGTGCCCTTTGCAGTGAGAATGGTCATTATAATCACCATTGTCCCCAAATTGTTGATTTCAAATGGATGAAATATTCCATGAATGCACCATGTCCTCTAGCATCACCTACCCCTCAGTAGGCCCCACAACAATATTTGCAACAACCACCCCCGAAAGTGTTTCAAAAAGCTATTCCACACCAAGGTGTGATGAATACCCAGTAGGATATGCATCTTTCCCCACCACCAATGGGACGGTATCAAAACCATGGGAATCTGGCGGATCACAATATCCTCCTCACTAGCGAGGAAGAAATTCTGCTACAAATGCGTAGTCATCAATACAACGCACCCTCTAAATCTACTCCCACCACTTCAGAAGTCATTTCAGTTACAACTGGACAACCTTTGATGATTCCATTCCCTAACACTAAACCACCCCTTTATATTCCTCACATTCGATTATGATGGAATGTCAACAACCCTCAGGCTAGGGAAGGACACAAAGATAGTCTGGTTGACGACTTGGCGCAATATCCTGCAGCCATGTCGGTCTTGGAGGTACTTCAAACTTGTCCCACTCAACAGAAATCATTGTTTTTCGCCATGGGGGCAGTCGACCCTACTGATGCTAGACTCATCATGTTTGATCTAGATTGTGGGGAACCCCGTCTCCTCGCTTTGGTAGCTTTCCAAATACCAGTCAAAATTTGTAACATCATAGTTCATCGATGCATCATTGATGAAGGTGCATCCACATGAATCATGTCCAAAATGGTCTAGCAAAAACTTGGCTCCCCTGAGCTAATACCATCCACCATCACTTTGATATCTTATGATGGATGACCATCCTCTCCTGAAGGGATCTTTCAAAATGTCCATGTTGAACTTGTTATCACCCCATAAAATATGGGAATCAACTTATGACTTGGATATTATTGATATTATCTGTATCTAGTATTCTTATTGGAAATTTATTTTTCATTTTTGCAAAAAGAAAAAGAAAAAGAGAAAAGAAAAGAAAAAGACAGAAAAGAAAAAATAAAAGAGAAAAGAGAAGAAAAAGAAAAAGAAAAAATAGAAAAAAGAAAAAGAAAAGAGGGCAAAAAGATTTGAAATAAAAAGCCCCATGCAATAACAATGACTTGGTCATACCTTTCAAGCATGACCAAGTTCTTTTAAATTTCCAATGTTGATAGGTTAGTGAATACATCTTATCGGACCATCTAATCCTAGTCAGATAGCCCCTAGGTTAGAAACTAGTGAATGCATCTGACCAGACTTTCTAATCCTGGTCAGATAGCCCTTAGGAAAAATAATACCTTAACTCAATAGTTTATTTGGGTTATTCGTCTTGTGAAAGTAGGTTAGAATGTAGATTAATTGCCTGGCCTGCCTTGCCCAAATAAAACTAGATTGATAAAGTTATTACCCCATGACTCTGAGGCCTAAGTGTAGTTGAAATGATGTCCCCTTGGTGGTGTGTATGAGAAAATCGAAGAAAAACCCATGAAAAAACACTAATCCTAAGTTTTCCTACACATGACTTTTTTCCACCCTTGACATATGTTTCGATCACCTTTCAGTGGTCCATATCTCATCGCTCAGATCGACGGCTCGCAAAGCATTCCAGACCGCCCTTAGTGTTCTACTTTTAACCCAAGGGGGGGGGTCCGGAATCGATGGTAATACTTACGCAGATCTGGACGGTCCTGAAAGAGGTGCATAAATCCATGGCTCATATTGGATTCCGGACCCCCCTACCCGTTCTACCTTTAATGGAGGGGGGGGGGGTCCGAAATTGATAATAACACAGGCGCACATCTGGACGGCTCTGAATCCAGTGCCCA
>SNQJ01S0158474.1:44258-54265 GCA_010110895.2 Picea sitchensis
TATGGATATACATGTTTATGATCTCTGTGATGTTCACATGTTATGATGTTTTGTGATTCTTTTTATCATGTCTAATCTATATACTGTGATAGACTTTTGATGATTTATGTATGTGTAATGGGGTATTGATGTCATAAATGCCAATCTAACAATAGGTTATCCATATTATATGCTATTTGATTGAATTTTCATGGAATATGTGTAAATTTTATTGAATAAAAATATCGAGATAAGAGTCTAAATTGCGGGTATTTGTGGAAGACGAAAGGATCGCGGACATAGTACACATTATTGATTTGCCGAAAGACAAGATGGGAATCTAATAAGACACTAAGGTGACGAATATGGTGGTGACTAGCCTCAACAAGGAGGAAAATGAAGGAGGTGTATTCTTCTTGGTTGTTGGTTGTTGATCCCAAACATATGCCGCTGGAGTGGATCAGTTCATGTGAGGGGGTATAGAGGGCCCAAGAGGCCGAAGTGAGATTCTGTGTCCAATGACTAGCTCCGTTAGTGTAACCGATGTGGTAGGCCAATGGAGGAGTCATATATCAATAAAAAAAATAGTAGATCAGACATAAGGCATGGAGAGAAAAGAAGACTAAAACTCTATGAATGTGTAAAAATAAAATAAAAAAATCCTAGTGTAGAATGACTACACTCAGGCATAAAATTTCTTTAAGTACAACCCGTTGACGATTTATTTGAGAGGATAACCTTCTGGAGAGGCTAGGATCTAGGTTCCTTTAGTGAGGTACTGTTGGACGATGTAGGGTCCATGCCATAATGACTCAAATTTTCCATGACCGAAGGTATCGTGAGCGATATCGTAGGCAAGGACAAGATCTCCTTCGTTGAATGAGAGAAGGTTGGCATGGTAGTAAAAGGTAGCCTTTGACCATTTCTTAGCTGCATCATTGTTCTGTAATGAAGATCGACGATATTCATCCAACAAAAATAATATCAACAAGCGTTGGTCCATTGGAGCAATGTCGAGTAATAGCTCAATAGCGGTGCACAATGTGGGAGTTTCGCACTCTATGGGGAGAGTGGCTTCGACCCCATGAACAAGATGAAATGGTGTAAAACTAGTGGAAGTTTTAACTACCGTGTGATAAGACCATAGTGTTGAAAAAAACATATGATGCCAATTGGTCTTATGTTTGTTAACAGTGTGCTGCAACATGGTTTTGAGGACCTTGTTGACAACCTCTACCTGTCTGTTGGACTGGGGGTAGTATGGGGAGGTGAATTTGTGGGAGAAGCCTAAAATTGAGAAGATTTCTACGAACATCTCATTCTCAAAATGTTTCCTTTTCTTGGAGACTAACTGAAGTGGGACTCCAAAGTGGGAGATGGCATGATTAAAGAAAAAACATGTTGCAGTGTCAACGGTGTTGTTGAAGGTAGGCATGGCTTTGGCCCATTTAGTAAAGTAATCTAATTCCACGACAATGTACTTGTGTCCATTTCTATATGGAAGATTGCAAGTCATGAATTCTATGCCCCATTTGCAGAAGGGGCCGATAGTGATGATTGGATGTAGAAGAGCGAGTGGCGCTCATGCTTTGCTTGCATACAGCTGGCGTTTGTCACATCACTTCACAACATGGATGAAGTCATGAAACAATGTGGGCTAGAAGTAGCCTACTCGAATGATTTTCTGGGCGGTGGACATCCCTAAGAGGTGGCCACTACAAGCTTCATTGTGGAAATCATTCAAGACTCTATTGGCTTCGTTGATGGTCAAACATCAATGGAGTATGGTTTCGACCCCACGTCAATATAGGATGTCACTGATGAGGAGATATCGAGGGGCTTGATGGTGAATTCACTGAGGATCATCTCTAGAGAGGTGAGACCCAAACTTCTATGTTTGGAGGTAGACAGAAGGTCACCATACCAAGGGTCATCCAAGGGGATGTAGAAGAGGTGTTCGTCAGGAAAGTCCATATTAACGGGCAAACTAGCAGCATATGAGGGAAACGCCATGATGAGTTCGGCGAAGATGAGCACTTTCTTGCTTTTGGGAGTTGAAAAATCTATGTCATATTCCTAAAGGATGATGATCCATCGGGAAAATTTGCCATTAATTTTCCATCGACTTAGCAAGTATTGCATGGGGTTGGAATCTGCCACGACTTTGGTAGTGCGAAGTAAGATATAATGACCCAGTTTTGGACTATGAGGGCAAGTTTTTCTTCTTGTTTGTATTTCAGGGGTGGTCCTGAAAGGGTTTTACTAATGTAGTAAATAACGTGCTCATGACCATCATCCCCTAGTTGGACGAGAAATCCTGCCACTGATACGACTGAGGCTGATAAGTAGAGGATGTAGTTGCGATCATAGTCGGGTGGACTAATAAAAAGGGTGTTGGAGAGCATCACTTTTAAATCATCAAAAGTGGTTTGGGCATGTTCATCCCATCGAAATGGGATATCAAGATGCAATAAACGAAGGAACTTGTGTGCACGAGTGGCATAATATGGGACAAAGTGTTGCAAAAAGTTGGTTTTGCCTTGTAGGCTCTGCAGTTGGCATAAATTCCGAGGTGGTGGAATTTTTGTGATAGCTTGGACTTTGAGGGGGTCCATAGTGATGCCATGTTGGGAGACAATGAACCCAAGGAGGTGTTCGGCGGTAATGAAAAATACACACTTGAGGGGGTTCAAGCAGATATTGTACTGCCGACACCATTGAAAGACAACTCGTAAGTCATCTAGATGTTGAGTTTGTTTCTTGGATCAAGCAGTGAAGTCGTTTAAGTAAGTAATAATGATGTGAGCGAGATCATGGAAAATGTAAGTCATGGCCCGTTGAAACTTTGCACCGGCGTTATTGAGTCCAAAAGGCATGACACGATATGAAAAAGTACCCCATGGGGTGGTAAATGCGGTTTTATACTGATCTACTGGGTGGATCTATATTTGAATGTATCCAAAGAATCCATCCATTTAGGACAAGGCCTCATGGCCAGTGCAGTCATCGATAATTTAGTTGATTAAATGCATAGGGAAGTTGTCTTTGGGACAAGCATGGTTGAGATGGCGAAATTCAGTGCAGACATGAATGGTGCCCTATTTTTTGTTAACGAGGATGGGGTTGGAGACCCATGACCTGTATGCGATGGGGTATATGAACCCAACAATGCGTAGTTTTTCAATTTTGGCTTTGATGGCCGCTGCTTTGGAGGGGTGCAGTTGTCATTTCTTTTGACGTAAAGGGGTGATATTAGGCCATGTGTCGATACGATGTTCGACAATAGAAGGATAAAGGTTGGGCATCTCTATGTATGACCAGGAAAAAATGTCTTGGTATTCCTGAAAGAGATCTTTGTAAGATATGAGTTCCTCAGGGGAGCATGCAACACCAATGTTGATTTCCTCTATGATTCCTGGTTTGATGGAAATGTCAATTTTGACAGTGGGGGAAATGCTAGCCAAGTTGCCTTCTTCAAAATCATCAGGGGCAGGGATAGGGTTGTTGAACTAGTCTATATGCCCAGATGGAATAAAATCCTTGGTTTCGATTGCACATATGGAGGCTTGGCTAGGAGGGGTAAAGGCTTCCTGTGAAAGAAAGAGTGCTCTGTGATGGAGAGCATTCCATGTCAAATTAGGTGTAGTTACTTCCTTGAGGATATCTTCATCACAATGGAACAAGCGAGAATATAGGGGATCCAAGGAAGTAACATTGGTGACTTTCACCGTGTGATTGTCTACATGGGGTGAAGATGTAGAGGGGGTATCGCAAAGATGGTGTGATGGCATGTTTGACATAAACCAAATGTTCATGCACTATGGGTTGTGAACTGTGGGCGGGGGTAATATTTCTCGAGGGAAATGAACCAGAGAGTTGGGAGGATTTGGGGGTAAATCCTTAGATAGTCTATCCATGAACCATGGAGGGGTAGGAAGTGCCTCAGGTTTAGGGGAGATGATGTGAACATTATCTAGAGAGGGAGTAGGGGGAATCACTTGTATCACCATAAGTGGGCTGGTTGGGGGATTTTGAATAAGGGCCATTTGACGCCACCTATATTCAATGATCGTGGGACACTTGTATGTGAAATGATAAAGTGAGTCACAGAGAGAGAAAGGACGTATCATCCATTAGTTGACTAAGGTTGTGACATAATGGATGTCGGTGACTTGGTTACTTGATGACATGGGTGGAGAGGGGTCTTGCTGAAAGATCTAGCATATTGTCGTGAGCATCTATCGAAACTAAGGTAGCATAGGGAAATGGTGGGTGTAATGGCCATACTCTAAATAGATGGCACATGCGAATCTGGTTCGTAGCCCTTTACTGCCTGTAGTAGGGGATGCAGTGGAAGTAATAGGTGTGCTTGGTGAAGTGATGAGCAGTGTGGTTGCTCGAGGGAGTTGGATCAGATTGTGTAACTCAAGGAGAGAGGGACATATATTTGTGGGGTGTCCTTATTTCTCTGATAGTGTGCAAGGGGGTTGAAATCGGGGAAGAAGTGGAGCGGTGGGCTCTTTCTTCTTCCATTTTCCCCCAACCATCGCGGTGGTGCTGGAAAGTGGGGGTGAGGATGGTGTGGTGGGAGTGAGTACATGGATCTGCATTGGGATTCCCTTTATTTGGGGAGGGAGGTATTGTTGAGGGACCATAGCGGGTGGGTGTAAATACCATACCGGAATGGAAAGCACCATGTTGGGAAGGGTAAGTGTTGTGGCTACCTGAAAATCTTGTAGGCCTGGTGGGGGGTAGAAGAAAGGGATTTGAGTAATGGCTTGGGGATTGTCTCCCAAACCAGGATTTGACCTTGGGGAAGGGTGAAATCGGGGGTGTGTGGTGTTAGGGTTCTCAGAGGGTTCCCGAGGTAGGATTTATTCCGCTAGTTGGACGTCAAGGAGTGGAGAAACCTATATGGGAGGAATGGTATCTCCATTGTCAGTTCCATCAGAAGATACAACACACACTTGGGTCAAGGGGTGGATGAGTGGTAGTACTCCATGGTATGTCCCCAACAAGGATGGGTCCTTGAAAATTTAGGGGCCCATATCTATAAGTGGGTAGGCGTCAGAATTAATGTGGATAAGAGGTAGGATGTTATCGATGTTGGAGGAATGGTTAGGCTCGTAATGTGAAACTTGGTCGATGGTGATGATCTTCCCGTTTTGGGGGAACATCATCGTTCGAAACACATATGAGGCCACAAACTTCATAGCGTACATGTAGCTACGTCCAAAAAAGATGTTGTAATCGAGTGGAGCGTCGATAACCTTAATGTCAATAAGAATGGTTTTTCCTCTGAGTTCTGTTAGCACTTGGTAAATTTCTTAGAGGTTGAAAAAAGAACAAATTTACAAAGATAACCTTAACCGACCGCTTTTAAAGCTGGGATATAGCCCTTCTAGCTTCAGAGAGGGATCTCTCTATATGATTTAGCTTTGTCTTAATTTCAGATATTAGGCTAGTTAAAAGAACTGTTGGTTTTTGTTGTAAAGGATTTTTAAAGTTGGTTGAGACAAACTACACATCCATTGGGCTATGGGGTCTGTGTTTAGTCAAATCTGAGAAATAACCATAAACGCCAAAGAAGATTTCACAAGGCGAGGTAATACATCCACTGGATATTTTAGTATTTAAAATGATGAATAGAAGAACAGATGAGGAAAATAACTTCAACTAACAAGCAGTTAAGAATTTCTTAATTGAAGATATTTAGAAGATAAACATTTAAATCTCTAGAATCAGAAACAGGGTATCAGAGATAAATCCTGCAACATAACGCTATTCATAAAGATTAGATTCAGACAACAAGATGAAATACAGAGAAAGAAAACATTTAACTCAGAGAATCACATCACCAGTGAACATACGCAAGAATCCTGTAAAATGCCCCTTCTTTATTAATGGTGGATCCCTTCAAAAGTGATACAGCTTGATAGAAATCGGGTGTGCAAATCAACAACCCTCAATACATCGAAAAATGAAGTATTTATAAAACAAAATACATACACTCCTGTCATAACTGATCAGGACGTGCTCATACTATTTTTAGACTAACTATCTTAACTAATCAAAACTGCTTTGATGACTCATTACAACTGTATACTGAATTTTAGGGGTAGGCCATTGGCAAGGTGCCTCTGCAACCTCTTCTGATATGACAGGTGGCTGGATGCGACAGCTCATCAACTAATCTAGTAGATCGTACAACTCTTCCCATCTGATATGACCTGGCACTGTGACTTTAAGCAATCTCTGGTACACTTCATCCATGTCCGTGTACTTAGCAAATGTGGTCTTGGTGACGAATATGTGCTTAATCTCGTTCTGGATACTAATATCCAACTGCAAGGCATCCATGAATGCTTTTCCTGTGATGCTTCCCTGTATACCTGCAAACTTAGAATTGTCCTTAGACACTTCAGCCAACCTTTTCTTATAATCAGGGAGTGTCATTAATTTGTCATTAATGACCTTCATACCAGGCAGGCCCTTCCTTTGCAGAGCGTCTATCTTGTGGAAAAACTTCTACACTCCTTGATCCATGACTTGGATCTTCTCCTCAAGCTGAAGCATGAGACCTCTTTTGGTTAGAACTCTTTTCACTTCCAATATGGTTTCTGTCCTGTCTTCAATTTTCAATTCTTCGAGTTCCTCCCGGGTCTTAGAATTCAGGAACCTTATGATTTCATTAGCTTGGGCTAGCATGTCTCCCAGTTCTGTTATGATTTTCTCCACAGCCTGTTTGCTCCTCTCGAGCAACTCATTTTGTTCAAACATTATCTGAACCATTGGCCAAATTTCATTAATGGACTTAGAAGTTTCCATCCATACAAGTTCTTTGACCTCAGCCAAGGTCTTTCTTGCCATTGTCTGTTTCTGGAGCTGCTGTAACTCCTTCCTAATTTGCTCATTCACCTGTTTCTCTTTGGACAGGCTTGTCTGGAAAGAAGTCTTTAGTTCTTGTAGATTTTCCACTTCTTTCTTAAGCCTGTTTATTTCAGACTCTTGCAGGTTCATTCTCTCCATAGATGGCCAAGTCTGTGGCTCCCTCTGGTAGTTGCATTGATGCAGCATATGGAATGGCTGTCACTTTCACTGTGCTCAATCCAGCAATTGGGATAGCACTCAATGGGATGCCTTCCATTGTCTTTTCTTGCTCTTTCTCTTTCAGTAGTCTTTCCATCTCTGCTTCCATCTCTTTTAATTGAGCGTTCTGCTCCATGAGTAATTTCAACATCTCATCCTTTTCGCCTTCCTTTTCAGCGATCTCCTTTTCCTGGGGATCTTCCGTTGGAGGGAGATTTAGTTGTTTTCTCAAAGACGCAATGTCAGCGTTTTTCTTTTTAATCATCTCTTCAGCTTCTTTGACATTCACGGGGTCATAACCAATCTTGAGGACCAGCTCCTCCAATGTTTTGATTTTATTGTCCTTTGCGAAAGATGAAATTTTCTCCAGCTTTAGTTGGGACTGGGCATTGCTCAAAGCTTCCCGAAATTTTGATGTAGAAGCTGTAGCGTGGGCCAAAGTATGGAAAACCATCTCCCCAGTTTTCTTGTACAGATCCATCTGATCTACTGGATGCACGTCTTTAGCCTGAAACTCAAATGTGGCTCTTTTATAATCTGATATAACCTTGGGATCTGGCACTTGTGCTTGGAGGAAGGCCATATGCATCCTACCTTTCTCTGTATCAAACGCTGAAAGAAGCCTGTGTTGAGCTGTGGACGACTTCTTCTGGAATTGGGCATAAGTGCTGGTAGTAAGAGTCTGATTTTTCTTCTTGATCGAATCATATTTTTCAAACATTCCCAACTTGGGCCCGGTCTTGCTTGGTGGAGTATCTGTGGGAGAATCTGTGGATTTTAACGCTTTTGCTACTTTCTTGTGCTGACTTGAGCCAAAAGGTAGACTAGCGGGCTTGACCCCAGAGATGGCCACTGTGGTGGTTGTGATCTCTTGTTCCACTGTGGTGCCTGTGGTTGGAACTGTCCTTGGCTTTTTGGCGTGCAGCTTAAATTCCTCCGAAGACACCTCAGTTACCGGAGAAGAAGATTCTTGCTGGGGCCTCTTTTGCTTGGGATTCTGAGGTGTGGCAGTGGGTGGTGCACTTGTTGAGGGTACCTGCCTTTCCATCCCAACATTTGGTTCCACGTACACCAACGTATCAGGCTCCCATTCTGTTTGATTAGTAAATCTCTCGATTTTCGACCTAGGCTCATGCGCATATGGGGCATTCTTATTTTTGACTCTCATCTCAGAAATGATCCCGCAGGGATCATAATGCCAAGTGAAACTTGCGGGGAATTTCATTTCCCTCAATAGTCTATCTGCTTCATCACCCGCACCTCTACTATTGCAGATAAAAGAGCCAATCTGCCCTTTGATCCAAAATTGTTGCTTCTTTTTAAGGGAAACAAAGTGTATATCATCAGAATTCATAATTTGTCTAATATATTCCAGTGTGAAAATCCTTACCGGTATATATCTCGGAAGCTTGTACAATGCCAACTCGCACCCATAAACTCAGATTTCAGAGTGATTCTGATACAAGTACTAGTCTCCCGTCTTCGCATTGTTTGAGAGGTGTAGAATTCTCCGGACTTCGTCATTTATTTGTGGCTCAGGCATGCCACTCAACATACTTACCACAGGGTGGTAAAACTGATCGATGAACGCTGTGAAATCGTATTCAACAGAATTATATTTCAGAAGAGAAGTCCAAGCTATGACTGGTTGTGGCTTCCCGTCGGCGTCCATCTTCTGCATGGAGAAATTGAACCTGTTTGCTTGGAAGTAGACGAACATGTAAGCCAGAATGGATGAATACCGAAACATGCCTTCTGTGGTGAGATTAACAAATTGTTCATGGATGTTACTGGCTAGGAAAGTGCTGTAGTCGAACTGCGTGGTCGGTTGTTCATCATTTGAGAAGATAGAAAGAAAACCCAGGATGGGTTCGTCTACCCATTTATCGGAATAGTACCCAAGTAGGGTACACAGGGAGGAAATAATCTGATTTCCTTTGGTGGAAAACAAAGAAGAAGGGTATGGGGGATTTTTGGTCAGGAGCGGAGTGGAAGTGGGGAGGAAAAGCTCGACTATCTGAGCTCTCTGTGGGAAAGTCATCTTTTGATAAAGCTCAGTGAGGATTTCCAGGTTGAATGGGGACATAGATTCTGGGCAGGTTATCTGCATCATCTGGTCGATATCCTCTGGGGTGATGAAGAAGAGGATGTCCCTAGACGAAGAAACAATGGTTTTCTGGTCGGGGACGTAGTGAGCTTGGCACTTGAGTGCAAATTCTTGGAAATGGTGAATTTGGGGGAATAGATATAGGGGCAAATTGGACTCCCAGAGCCCAATCTCTTCACTCTGGTCCAGGAAGACTTCTCGAAGCCATGACTGTATATCAGAGAAGTCAAAATTGCATATAGTGTCCGCTATCAAGCGGTCTTTGTCGACCAAAGGGATTTTATCCAGATCAATTGGAGGAGGAATGAATGGATTCTCTTCCTCTTCAGTTTGCTTTGTCTTAGACACCATTTCGGCAAATGTACCTGCAACAAAAAATACGTTAGTGGGGTCGACTGAGTGTAGGTGAAAGCGATGCGGGAACAATGGAGGAATAGGAGGTTTCTGGCGTGATGGATGAATAACTAATACCAAGGGAAACGGTAATTTTATTCAAAAATGGGTCGGTCGGACGTGGGAAAATGGTCAGCGTGACAATGGGTATGTTATCCTGTTATTAATGGACAACAGGCCACTTGGGGTGATATGGCAGGTGACGGTGACCAAAGTATACAGACGACTGATGTAGAGGTTTGTGATTGGGGGTAAAAGTCGCCAAAGGAGGCTGTTCATGAGTGAAGGGAGTTATGACGCTGACAACGTGGACTGACAGCAGTTACGGGATGGGACTTCGACCCAGGAGCAAGTGGGACAAGTGGACTTAGTGGAGGATGATGTCTAGGGGCGACGAGGTGTCAGACGACATGTGGAGGATGGGACCTTCGGATCAATA
>SNQJ01S0158475.1:9021-21995 GCA_010110895.2 Picea sitchensis
CCTAGGGTTAGGTTTTTGGATGTCTAGGGTTTTTGACATTCCTATTTATTGTAAAAGGCCTTCAGAGCCTCATTGTAACCATCTTCTTGCGAATGAGCGCAACCGTCACATCTCTTCTTAGAGATAATCCACCACCATTCCAGCAAGCTTGTTTTCTGCTTCATTTTACAGTTTCAGCTTATTTCCTTATTGAATAGAAAACCAATTTCATTGTATCTCAAATATTTTGTGTTAAGCATATTTTAATAATCTGTATTGATTTCATTATGCTCATCAACTCTGGCTCATCAATGGGGACCATTGTTTCCTAAGGGGGGAGGATTGATTCAGGTGGATATTGGTGGCCTACCACTTGTTCCATATTCCAACTGGCTCATCTGGACAGTTTTCAGTTCATCATGTTTCTCTGTAATGGGGAAATTTCTTTGTAATTGGGGGTTCTGAAATTACGGGGCTATCTTGTATCCCTACACAACATCCAGGTGGATATTGGTGGCCTCCCACCTATTCCAACTAGATTATTTTGGAAGTTTTCATGTCAGTACATCTTTCTGTACTTCCAAGGCCGTTTTGGGGCTCTAAACAGTGTTTTCTTGGCTTTCCACAGTCAAATTGTAGACAAAGTCAGAGTTTGATGACATAATGCATAGTTCTTGAAAATACCTTTCGAACAAGTTATCACGCACCTAAAACGAAGATCGTATGCAAAATTTACGACCCTGGGAAGTTAATGTACTAACTTACCCAAACATGGCCCACGTTCCTTTTGGAGTTTCATCTCCTAAGGTTAGGTTTTTGGATGTCTAGGGTTTTGGCATTCATGTTTATCATAAAAAATCCTTAAAAGCCTCATTGTAATCACCTTCTAGAGAATGAGCATAATCGTCACATCTCTTCTCAGAGATAAAGTTGTCACCATTCTTGCGAGTCTTTCACTCTGTATTTTTACAGTCTCTTTACAATTCTTTCATTAATATAAATCATATATTGTTGTATTTCTCTGTTTCTGGAAATTTTCATGAGTATTTCATTGTAATATCTCTTCTTTCATTTCGTTCCAAAAATAATTTTGGATCAAGGACCTTTTTGCCTAATGATTTGACTATGTAGTTGTAGTATTTTTTGTTAGTTGAAACAGAATATGTAAAGAAAAATATTGCGAAAAGAAAAAAATAAAACTAAGGTTGAAAAATATCAACAATAAGCAAACTTTTATTGATATTTAAAATTGAGAGAAAGGCTCATTTACCTCTTCTAGGGGGAAACCTCCAACTAAGCAAAGCTTCAAATACAATAATATTCGCTTCACAATTGATCACATAGGATATAGTACTATAAATAGTTTCTAATTGACCAAAACCCTAACCACCTAGTGGAACATAGCTTGTAGTACTATAAATAGTTTCTAATTAACCACAACCCTAACCACATAGTGAACCTCCAATTATGAGGCCTTAACCACTAACTAGTGGACCTTATTTAATAAGTCCATTAAATTTATTGATTTCACACTTTATTACCTCATGGGCCTTATTTAATAAAGATGGACTTAATGTATTAAGTAACTAGAGGAGTTAGGGTGGGAACCTAACATGCCCTCCCCTTACAAGGAAATGTTGTCCTCAAGGTTGGATATGAGGGAATTGGTGAAGAATCTATCTCAGTTCCCATGTAGCATATTCAAGTTATGTATCCTTCCATTGGATGAAACTTCTTAGATAGTGCATCGATGAAGATGATTCTCACATTTGTCCAAAATGGCCTTAGGCTACAACAAAACGAAACCCTCCTCATCCAATTTAGGAAGTTTAGTTTGATCTCTACATTTGGACCTGATCATTGTCTTCAAGTAGGATACACGAAATACTAGATGGAAATTAGAATGATTATCTAGAGCGAATTTGTAAGCCACTAGTCCTGTACATTTGAGAATAGTATAGGGTTCATAAAACGTAGGGCTAACTTATGGTGGCTCTTCTCTTTGAGTGATTTTTTCTTATAGAGTCAGAGACGTAAACATGACCCCCTTCTTCAAAGTGATGTTTGGAGTGATGATGATTGGATTGTTGCTTCATGCAATTATAGGCCAACCCTAAATAATTCTTGAGGGTATGAAGAATGTCAACAAGGGTTGTTGGGGTTTTGTCCACCTCATGAACCTTAGATAGGCCTAGTAAGTATGAGATCACTAATGAGGGTAGTTTTCCATAGTACATACACTACTTCAAAGGGGATGATTTTAGTACCACCATGATAAGAAATATTGTACCACCACTCTACCAGGGGTACCCACTAGATCCATTTAGGGATAATGTTAAGGATGGAAATTTATCTCAAAATGAAAAAACCTTGGTGAATCTTACTAGTCCTTAATATGCAAGTTCTATAAAATGTTTGGTGATACTTTTGTAAAAATATTCAATTTTCTAAGGATTTTATATATTTTCTATAAAATTTGGGTTATTTTAAGGTAAAATAATTTTATTCTATAGAACTTCGAAGAATCACTTTTATAAAAGATGGAAATTGGAGATTCGTTTTTTTGGAAAAAGAATGGAAAATTATCCCATGTACAATATATAGAACCTAAAATTTTCCCTGCAGCCATTGGGATAGATGGTATGAAGCAAATAAATGTAAATAAGCTTCCAAACACTTGTTTATCGCTTCCATATATCCATATATTTTGGGATGACGTGTTGTTTTGATATTTAATTAGGTACCTTGAAGTTGAAACAACTCATGCTAGAAATAGCTAGTGAAAGTAGGATCACAATTAGTCACAACTTATTGAGGCATGCCATGCACTTTAAAACGTGATTGTCTGTAATACTTGTGTTACTGTGGAGGCCTTGAATGGGTGCTGTAAGGAAAAAAAGTGAGCGTATTTCAAAAGGAGATAAAAAACTACCATGATCATTGATTTGTTGCCTTATTTTGGTAACCCCATAATGAAGTTCATAGAAATTTTGGTCCACATGATGGTTGGAATGCATAATGGTTGTAATGTTCCCGGAGGATTTATTTTTTCCCTTGGTATCATTGGAAAGTTTCAAATTTATCCACAAAGGTTTGGATGTCCATATTCATTCCTTCCTAAAAGAATGAACTCTCAATCCTTTCATATACTTTTGAAACCTAAAATAACCCATTGTTGGAGAGGAATGTAATTTAGATAAAAATTTGGAATTAAATGTGGAATCCGAAACCAAAAAATAGATCCTTTATAGCATATTTCATCATTCTACCAAGTGTATCATGGATGTTCCTATGGATCAACTTGCAGTTAGTGGATCATGTACATTATTTTGGCATATGCTAAAAATTCTTGACGTATTTCCTACAACAATTCAACTACTAGGAAAGAAAAGGAAAATAGGGACCCTTACTCATCATATTTCCATGAGAGAGAAACAACCATCACAATATCCTTTCCTTTATTATAGATAATCTCATAATTATAGCCTAACATTTTAATGACCCACTTGTACTTCTCTAGAGAGGGAAACCTTTATTCTAGGAAATATTTTAAGCTATAATGGCTTGTCCTAATTTGGAAGCAACACCCTATCAAGTAAGGATGCCACATATCAACTACATGAAAAATAGCCATCATTTACTTTTCGTAGGTGGATTTGTCAAATATTATATCACATAAGTACTTATTTGTGAAGGCCAACAAACATACATCATTCATATTTGCTACCCTAATCCCTTTTCCAGAGGCATCAAGTTCCATGACAAAATAATTATTGAATTCAAGCAAGGAAAGCATTGGGGTAGTACACATAGCATCTTTTAAATCTTGAAAATACCATTTGGCCTCCTTATTCCACTAAAGGAATTATTTTTAAGTAGTGTGGTGGGGGAGATATCATTTTACAATAGATTTTAACAAACTTATTGTAATAACCTATGAGGCCAAAAAAGTTGCACAAAATTTTGAGGCTCGTGGAGTGAGGTCAATCTATCATCACCTTGATTTTCCTAGGATCAACATTCACACCCTCCCCACTAACAATGTGTCCCAAATATTCCACTTCTCAAGCAACAAAGCGCATTTACAAGAAAATAATAGTTGGTGATTATGGAGTTATAAACCATAATCTACAAGTGCCACATGTACCACCCAAGTTTTGTTGTATACCAGGATGTCATTAAAGAAGACTAGGACAAAATTTCATAGAAGGGGTTGAAAAATATCATTCACGAGGCTTTGAAAAGTGGAAGGGGAATTGCAAATACCAAATGGTATCACCAAAAACTTGCAATGACCTTAGTGAGTGTAAAAAGTAGTATTTGGAGTATTTTCTTCCTCCATGTGAATTCGGTGATAAGTAGAGTTAATATCAAGTTTGGTGAAGAAATGAGCACCATATAGCTCATCTAATAGATCATTAATGACCAAAACGGAAAGATTATATTTAATAATGAAATTGTTAATATCTTGAAAATTAGGACACATGTGCCCTTCTTTTTTAAGAACAATAATGACCAAATAAGAGTAGTGATTGGTACTAGGATGGATGATACCTGTAGTGAATATTTCTTGTGCAACCTTTTCAATTTTATTCTTTTGATAAAAAGGATGGTGATATGTGCACAAATTAGGTGGTAGGATACTTGGAAGCATTGTGATACTATAACCAATCTCTCCACATGAGGGTGGTATACCTTGAGGAAGTTCAAACACCAAAAACACTATCACAATTGCTCATTTCAAGAGAAAACATGTGAGTTTTCAAGGAACAATAACCCATTTGAAGTACATTTTCACACCCCCTTGCCACATTTCATATATTCCCCATTATCAATCATAATATCAAAGTTGTTAACAACATGAATATAGCAATATTATTCCTAGGAAAGGTAGCAATGAATGAAATTATGTATGTTGTGGTTGTAAATTAATACAATGACCTTCCAATGCTTGATATGGTTGACCAAATTTAATGTATAAGGAGAGGAAATAATAGTCAAATAATTAACATAGATTTGTGGTTCTTCACCCAATTGGTCAAGAAGAGGAACTTCCTTAGTAGGGAGAATAACTTCCTCATGAGTCTTGACATCAAATTCATGATCAGAAATTTCCTAAGAGATGGCATAAATATATTTTTTCCTTACATTTATGTCTTGGAGAATATTTTTCATCAAAATTATAGAAAAGACCCATGAGTTGATGTTTCGTCAATGCAACCCATGTCAACTTGTGGACTTCAAGGGGTGGAGTAGGCTACTAAAGAGCCACCACATTTGGGTGTGGACATGGAGAAAAGTTGGAGCATTTAGACTATGTATAGGAGATAACTTGTTCATGACGAGCAAGTTGAGTGGCCTCCAACCAACTAGTAGGGTCATCCATCTTCACATGGGCTCTGATTTCCTCATTAAGACCACTAATAAAGAATTCAATAAAAAAATCATAAGTTAAATTTATGTTTGAATAGCCATATGTTCAAACGAATTAATATATTCTTACACTATGCTCATTTGACAGAATTTGGTGAGGTGACCTAAAAAAATAGTATCCCGAATAAAACAAGCAAATAGGTCTTTCACAAATTGCTTCCATGTAATTAATCATAGAGAATATTTCTTACGTCATTTCCACCACTGCCAATGTTCCCTATCCAAATATAGGATAATGATAAGGATTTTCAATAGGTCATCCACTATGGCATGAAGGAAAAAGTAATGTTATAATTGGTGACCTATAAAGCAAGAAAATAGGTCTTACACAAATTGCTTCCATGTAATCAATCCTAGAGAAGATTTCTTGTGTCATTGCCACCACTACCAATGTTCCCTATCCAAATATAGGGTATTGATGAGGATTTTCAATAGGTCATCCACTATGGCATGAAGGGAAAATTATTTCTCTAATTGGTCAAACCAACCAATTAGATATGATTCATAAAACTTATTGAAAACAACTATAGGGAAGAAAGGAATCATATTGTGGGAATGATCAGAAATCGAGTGGTCATTTTTGTAACCATGTTCCTCCTCATTTTCATTACCCTTATGAGATCCTAAAGAGTTTGATAAACTTGTGCAAGAAAATAAATTCTAACATAATATAAAACATGATAATAACAATGGCACATTCACACAGCATACAAAACACTTACCCTAGAAACCCTTAACCATAAAAAATAGCTTAACTAAGAGCCACACATCCCTCTATCTCATTGTATTAACTTCACCATTTGAAGTACAATATTTTAGGTATTCTATGACTTCCAAAACCCTAATCCATTAACTTGGATTAGATTACAACCTTAATTCATTAATTGAATGGGCCAAAAAAACCCTTGGCTAAACAGTTTTATTCCCCCCATGCCTCACAAACTAGGGGGTTGATCACCCCTCAGACCCTCTTTGCATTGGGATGAGGCTAAGTCTACTTGCAAAGAGTAAAACTCATGTCCAAAAATATCCCACTTGTATTCTTTGCAAAAGGGGTTCATGTGTAAAGTATTCATATAATTTGTTGATAAGGACAATTGTGTTCATTTAGTCTCTACATGACCAAGAAAACTTCTCGATACCAACAAACTTTGTCAGTGAATCTACAACATTCTTCAAGGTTTAAAAAATGCTACTTCACATCATTATGATTTGTCTTGGAATGATAATTAGGGTTCTTTTCCAAAAACATTACACTTAACTATCACAACCTATTCTCACTTATTTTTGAACAAAACCAATACCTGAACACAATCTTTGAAAACATATACGTTCCTTACTTCCATGAAAGACTACAATGTACTCATCTTCTAGAGTTGACAATGCAACTAAAACCTACCTGTTCCTCATCCAACTAATTTCTGCATCAAATAGATTAAATACATAATCACTTGTAGATCTTATGTAGTAAATATCCCCATCCTAATCTACATCAACAAAGCCATTTATATCTATATCTATATGAGATATAGGTCTTCTTTCATATCATATTTCATTATTTGAAGTTCCACACAAATATCTCACAACCCCCTTTACAACTATCCAATTTTCCTTCCCCGGTTTGGACATATACCTACTCAAAACTCCCATTGCATGAGAATGTATGGTCTAGTAAAAAAACATATCATATATCGAACTTCCAAAAACACTTGCATAGGGAACACATGGCATGTCCTCTACCTCTTCTTATGTCTTGGGACATTGATGTGCAGATAACTTTACACCTACAGAAATAGGGGCATTTATCAGTTTACATTCTTGCATATTAAACCTCTGCAATATTGTCTCAATACATTTCCTTTGATTCAAATAGAGTTTCTTGTTTGTTCGATGTCTTTTAATTTTCGTGCAGGAAATAAAATTTACAGCACTAAAATCCTTCATAGAAAATTTAAAAGACAACTAATGTTTGACACCTTTGATGATTTCCTTGTTGTTTTCAATGAACAAAATATCATCATCATACAAGACCAAATAAATAAAAGGATCACCAACATTCTTGGAATACACATAGTGACTTGCTTTTCTTTTTGAGAAATCGAGTCCCAATATATAATTATTAAAGTTTCGGTACCACATTCTTGGAGATTGTTTTAATATATACAAGGACTTGTTTAGCTTACAAATCAACTCCTTCTAAATTATCTTTAGTATATAAAACCTTATGGTTGTTTCATGTAGATTTATTCTTCAAGATCCCCCTATAGAAATATTTTCTTTGCATTCATCGGCTCTACTTTAAGATAAAAATTAGCAGTGATAAAAAAAGAAATATAATAGAAGTCAATTTAGCAACAGGAGAAAAAATCTCAGCAAAATCAATTCCCTCCAATCAGGAATATCCATTCTAATAGGAAAGCTTTGTAGTTTTCAACCTGTTGTATTTAACTTCCTCTTAAACACTCATTTACTGTCAATAGGTTTTCTTCCAATTGACAACTCAAGTAGATCCCAACTTTCATTTTTATCTAAGGCGTCCATTTCTTCGACCATGACCTTTTCTTGAGTTTACTATCCTCTGAATCTACTATCTCTCTAACAATTCTAAGATCATCATCAATAATAGATGGAATAAAACTAGAATGAAAATCAAGTGGGGTATACCTTTTTTTGTTGCCTTCTTTCCTGAGCCAATCTCCTCAAGGATGGAGTATAAGGTTCTTCCTCTTCTATTTCATCTTCTTCTATTGAGTTAAATTCTTCACCATCCAACTCAAACTGTATTGCTTATAGTTCTTCTTCCATTAGTTAGACTTCCTATTTAGGATAATGTTTAATCTCTCTAAACACTACATCCTTACTATAAATAATCCTCTTTGTTACTGGGTTTCAAATTTTATAGCATTTTATACCACCTTTATACCCAAAAAGATAGTTTTTTCAGCATTATTATCTATCTTACTCCTATTTTCCCTTGGAACATGCACATATAAGCGTTAAAACCAAAAATTATGAGATATTTAAGAGAGGGTTTTTTACTAGTCCATGCATCATGTAGAAGTTTGTCAACCAACGTTGATGCAGGTGAACACTTTACCAAGTAGCATGCAGTGTCCACTACCTTTGCCTACAATTCCTATGATAACCCTTCACCACTGAGAATACATATTTCCCTTTCCATTAGCTTACTATTCATTCTTTCTGCAACTCCATTATTCTAAGGTGTGTACGAAGTACAATACTTTTCCTTTCCATTCCACACTTCTTACAAAATTCCTCAAACTCATTTTTG
Organism: Picea sitchensis; assembly: GCA_010110895.2. Lineage (NCBI taxonomy): Eukaryota > Viridiplantae > Streptophyta > Pinopsida > Pinales > Pinaceae > Picea > Picea sitchensis. The sequence goes on from SNQJ01S0158475.1 coordinate 17,726, forward strand.
TAGAAACCTTCACCATTATCTGTCCTCAACACCTTTAGTTGCTTCTCTGTTTGGTTCTTTGCAAGAGCCTTAAACTCTTTAACTCTACTGAAAACCCTAAATTTAGTTTGGAAGAAAAAGATCCATGTGTTCCTCAACAAATCATCTATGAATGAAACATAATACACATATTTACCTAGCAATGGAATAGGCACAGGTCCAAACACATCATTTTGTTTCAACTCCAAGATTTCATTTTCTTTTATAAAACTAGAAGGGAATCTTACCTTATTTTGTTTACCATATACAAATTGTTCACAAAAATCAAAATCTAATGAGCAGTGATACATGTCTTCAACCACACATTTACCATGTAATGCTCAAAGGCCTTTGTCTCTAGTATATCCTAGTGTTTGATGTAAGAGGATTGTCTTGTCTCCAAGGATAGTAAGGGTAATGTCTTCTTCATCAATTCCCTCAAGAGTAATAGAACTATTACAACCATCATTATTAGTGATTGCCAACAAGTCGAAAGACTTCCAATCCAAGCACCCCTCATCAACACCATTTCTCCTCAAACCATCTTGCATGTCTTCTTTTCAAACATAGTATACATGCCTACATCATTTTTCTTACTTACAAATATCATGTTTTTGGCCAGATTTGGAATCTGCAAAACCCTAGGGAGAGTTCTAATCCTTCCATCTTTGAGCAACAAGTTGAGCCTTCCATGCCTTATGATTTTAACTATTGAGTCTTCTCCTAGGAATACATCACCTCCATTGTTATTTTCATATCCACAAAATCATTACCTATAAGGATTCATATGAATCGAAACACTCGAGTCAATTAACCATATATCATGATTTGAATGTGTACATGTAGATATCAATTAAACACCACCTCCATCTTCCATGAAGTTTTTGTTTGTTTGGAACGAGCATCATCAAATCCATTACTTTTATGTACATTCTTAGATCTATGATCTTTCATATAATCCCCATAATTTACTGTATTTCTAGCATTTCCTTATAGATTTTCCTAGAGATTTAGATCTACTCTGTGAAGACTTATTTTTCTCATCTTGGGGACGACCTCTTATAAATAAAACATCATTGGCCACACCCTCCATGGACTTTCTCCTCATTTCTTCTAATAACAAGGATGCAACTACATCCTCAAAATTTAATGTGGATTAAATAGTAGTATCAATTGCTATAACTAGATTATCCTAAAAGTCTAACAAAAAAACATAACAAGGTGATACATTTATCTTCTACCTCCTCTTAACATCAACAAAGACAAGTTAACTTACCATTAGATGCTTTTCTGTATGTAGTAATAATTAAAGAATATGAATGATAATATACTTTGGTTTCTATTAAACTATATTAAACTATAGAATTATAAAATAGATTTTAATAATATAAAAAAAAAAAATCAAAGATACATTCATGGTTATCTATCTAAATTTTAAACTATATTAAAATATCAAAATAGTTTACACATCACATATAAATCAACATCCAAACTTTAACTAAATTATTATAAGTAAGAAGCGTATACAAAGGGATCTATAACCCTATAGTGGCTAGATAAAACGGAGGCATGATGAACTACTGAAAATATAAAACCGAAGACAAAAAATTCTTTGAGGTTGAAAAGATTTCAAAAGGCACCGAGTGATGTCAAGATCTAATCTGAAGCTGTAAAATTCTTCCCCATGTGGAAAAGACACCATTTTCAACGAGGATCACTTTTACATGCAGATATGCTTTATGAGGACGATCGTGTATATATAGTTTTTTCTTTTATGAACTTTCATCATCCGTTGGTCATGTAGATCACTATTGGCAAAAGATTCATTGACAGTTTTGTTAATTTGTGTTGTATTTTGTAATTTTCTCTTAGAGAACATAATTATATTTATAATATAATTGAGAAATTTTTCTGTTGGAAAAAAAAATAGTGATATATATAGATGAGATATACATACATTGTGTCCACAATGAGTTTTTGGCATACTAGGAAAAGATCATCTTCATTGCAACTCATATAATGCAAATTCCAATGGTGCAACCTGCATGTTGAGAATCACATAGTGTAAATTGCAATCCAAGAATAAAATACCAACATTTGGGGAAAGAGAACTCAGATTGAAGGGTCTTTTTGTTGTACAATAGAAATAATAGAAGTGACTCTTCTTGTTTGTTTGAGTGAAATAGAGATTTTTTGTTTGAATTTGAGAGTTTTTACTTAGTTGGTAGTAGAGGATATTGAAACCTGAAGATAAAACAAGCCATCATTAAAAGGTAAGACAAGAGTGCTTGTCCTAATTGTTGAAGGTTTTAAATGGAATCTACCTAGAAGCACATGGCCTACTCTTGGCCAAGCTACTTTACCCCACTGGGCCTAATGGTTAAGAACATGTGTTTCCTCTTAAAAAGTCACAAGTTCAAATCCAGAGGGGGGTAGGGTATGTATACCTCCATAGACTTTACCAGTCAAAATTGTTGGGCAGAGGGAAATCCCTTGTCCCACAAACAAAAAGATTTAATACACCAATTTAATGTAACTTGGCCATGATCTTAAAAATAAATTATTATTATTATATTGTTGAAACCTACATATGTATATTTATATTACTTACAAATGTATAGCTTTTATTAATTTACATTACTATTGTTTTTTTTTATTTTTTTTTATTGTTTGTTTTTTTTTATTCATAGTTTGGATGTATAACATTCATACACATTTAAAATAAAAGCACTATCGCTGACTCCATTTTCTACGGCCTTCTTTATCCACGGAAGAATAAAGAAAGACACGTAGTTCATATTACGTTGAATAAGTTTGGTGGAAGTAACCATTTTTGTTCAAATGGAGTAAAGTGAAACCATATTTTCTTCGAATGGACCCTCCCTACGATACGGTAGATCCTAAAAGCAATTGTTCTAGACCCTCCCTATGATGTGGTGGGGTCCAAAACGAGAGCATTTGAGGGGTTTCATTACACATGGAATTTCTACTATACCGGGTGCTATCAGCTGTCGCCCCTCGTAACTAAGAACCCAATAAAAAATTTGGAGGGCATCATGAAGTCACACTCACTAGGGAGGCTTCATGTGACTTAAGATATTTGTACTCAGTGTGAGGAGAGAGAAATAGAGAGTTCAATTATCACAGTCTAGGATAACAGAAGAAAAAAAAGATATTAATCACTCTGATGGTTATCTAGAATGTCCATCCTCTCGAGAAATTGAGCAATCTTCATCGAATAAGATCACTTAAAATTCTCTTGTCCCACTTGTAAAGAATCTCAAATATACTTTGCCTGCAATTCAACGAAAATCTTAGAAAGCTGACAGAGTCCTTTATTTCGGCGCAACAGAATCACACAGAAAGAAAACGTTCATACCCTCCAGAAATCAACAGAGGGCCCAACTACAATAGTGTTGCCCCGTGATTTAATATAATCTACTGCAGGGTAGGGTTTCTCCATGTAATCCAAGCCAATAGTTTCTCCTCGAAACAAAACCGGAAACCACCTCCACCCAAGTTACAAAATGTCCTCTAATCTGGAAACTACACACGAATTTGGCGGCGGGATAAGATAAATAGACACAGCACAATCAGTGCGTCGCAAAATGAGATATGAACGTCAAAAGACACACTACGATCATGAATATTATTGTCAAGATGACTAGAATAAGTACCGATAAACTTATGGAGGGGAATCCGGATGTCTATCACTGGGAAACCCTATATGTGAAAACCTAGCAAGAAATGGAAGAGTGAACTCTTTTCATCTATTATATAAAGGAGAATACAGTAGAAATTATGTTTTTCTTTTTTTTAAATAGAATTCTAAATAATTTTTTATTTTCTTTGCTTTATTTGCATCTCCTTCACATTCATTGTTCATACTATGGAATAATAATGGTGGTTAAATAAAGTGAACATGTTTTTCAAGATAGAAGTTTCTAATGGATTCCCATTGCTAACTGGACATGTGTGAATTATGGTGAGTTGAGATGGCTATCACCACTTTAACCTATGGAAAAAATTGGACCAATACTTTGTTGAGGGCATATATTTTGAATACAAACTTTTTTTTAATGAAAAAAAAGACACATTTTCAAAGCTATTAACTCATAGATTACAATGAGGGTATCATAAATGAACATTGTTTTAGACTTATTTCACTCTACATTAAGGATTATCATCTTTATTCATGAGAAGCTCTTCATGTCAAATTTAATCCAAACTGACTCTTCTTGGTTCTGAGTTC
>SNQJ01S0158476.1:0-21995 GCA_010110895.2 Picea sitchensis
GCACTTTTTTTATGAGAAAAAGGTGTTAGGTGAGTGAGATAAGTTTTGTGTTGTATTTGTTGAAGTATTTTAACTGCTGCAACTTTGTAATGCTTTCTTAGAAGCTCAATAAAAATCTCCTTGAACTGTATATTTTCCCTGTGGTTTCTTACTGTGGCATAGCCTAGATTTATGGTGCCAAATGTGAGAATTTATCTACAGTTCAATTATTTTCCACTGTTGGTGTTTAGTATCAGATATATTACATTAGTATTTCTGCTCATTAAACATAGTTATGTATTGGGTTTTTATGCTTTACTATTGAAGCTTAATAGGAGGTTGAAATATGTGAATGTTATATTTCTTAAATTTGGTAGCATTGACAATCATTCTCCAATGAGAGGCCATATGGGCCACCCTGAGGCTAGCCAGGGAGAACTAGAGAATCAACTAGTCTTGTGAAGTATTGACAAAAGCCAGAGGGAATGTACAACCTCTGTGAGTCAAACCAAAATTCAAGATGAACGAGATGCTATGTAAGTCTAATGCAAAATTCAAGGGGAAATTACAACCTCTAAGAGCATAGACAGTCTAGTGCAAAGGTCATGGGGAACACGAAACCTCTGTGAGCATAAATAGACTAGTGAAAAAGTCAGGGGGAACGTACAACCTCTGTGAGCCTAGTCAAGTCTTGTGAGCCATGAGCAAAAGTCAAGGCATCTAGCAAAAGTTAGGATGAATATAAAATTACTATGAGCTAGAAACAAACGATATTCCTAATATTGCAAATGATATAAATGTGTTGATCTAGTGTGTTGGCATGTGTAACATTATCCACAATCAAGAGAAACTCGAATTGCCTTGTAAAGAGTTGAGTTGTAACTGAAGTCTCAAGTCTAGTTCTATTTTGGAACTAAAGTGTAATGCTGAGTTGTAACTGAAGTCTCAAGTCTAGTTCTATTTGTAGCCAAAGTTCAAAGAAATATTTGTAGCCAAAGGATTCACTCAGAAATAAGGAATGGATTACGAAGAGACTTTTTCCCCTGTAGCTAGGTATACCTCCATTCGAACTAATATTGCATTAGCTTTAGTTCTTGGTTGGAAGCTACATCAAATGGATGTAAAAACAACATTCTTGAATGGAAAGATTGAACAAGAGGTATTTGTGGAACAACCAAATGGTTTTGTATTGCATAACAAAGGCACTCATGTATTCAAGCTAAGGAAGGCCTTGTATGGTCTTAAGAAGGCTCCCGGAGTTTGGTATGACAAGATTGATGGCTTTCTTAAAAGCCTGGGATTTTAGAAAAGTGATGTTGATGAAAATATATACTTCAAGGTAAGAGGTAACCAACCTATTATACTAATCCTATATGTTTATGATATCTTTCTAATAGGATATGAAGGGCTAATAGCCTAGTGTAAGAGGGATCTAACCTCAAAATTCGAGATGAAATACTTAGGCTTGATGCATTACTTCCTAGGATTGGAAGTGTGGCAAAGACAGGGCGAGATATTTCTGGCACAAGGAAAAGATACAGTGGATGTACTAAAGAGGTTTGGTATGATGGATTGTAAATCCATGTCATTATACTAATCCTATATGTTTATGATATCTTTCTAATAGATATGAAGGGCTAATAGCCTAGTGTAAGAGGAGCTAACCTCATAATTCGAGATGAAATACTTAGGTTTGATGCATTACTTCCAGGGATTGAAGTGTGGCAAAGACAGGGAGAAATATTTCTGGCACAAGGAAAATAAAAAAGTGGATGTACTAAAGAGTTTTTGTATGATGGATTGCAAATACGTGTCTACTTCGATGATTACCAACCCGAGGAAGCTACATGATTCTGATACAAGTTCAGATTTGGTGAATCCCACCATGTATATAGGGAGGCAAAATTGATTGATCATTGATGTACATGATCCACACTAGGTCGAATATATGCTATGCAGTGATTGCACGAGTCACCATGACCTAATAGAGACAGAGACACTGGTGGCAACAAACACATCCTGAGATATCTCAGGGACCATTACTTATGGTCTCAAATATACATCCAATGAGCCATTTCCGCATGGGTATGCGATGTTGGATTAAGGTAGAAGCCAAGTGGATCAAAAGAGTACTTCCAGATACTACCAATTTAGATCCACTATGATCTCTTGTTCAATATGGAAACAAGGATCCATCGCGACAGTACAACAGAAGCTGAGTACATTGGCAAAAGAAGTGATGTTAGCAAGGAAGCAAATGTGGCTTAAAAAATTGGTTTCAAGTTGTTTGGTGACAAGATCGAGACAATGGTGGTTCACCGTGGATAATCAAAGTTGCATAAACCAACAGAGAACCCGGTATTTCATCACATGTCAAAACATATTGACATGAAGTACCACTACATCCGAGACTTGTCTAGAGAAAAACTGTAAAATTACAAGCATATAGCCAATGAAGTGAGTAGGTAAAGTTGATATCCCACTCAAGACTCGACTCTTATAAACAATTTTTGGAAAATTGAGAGGCAAGCTTCAGGATCGAGAATGACTCTCGCTAAGAGGGAGGTTAATGGCAAGATCGACAAAGGATTCTCCAATGAGGACATATGGGCTACCTTGAGGCTGGGGCTGAGATTTGGAGAATCAACTAGCCTTGTGAGGTATTGACAAACTCCAAGGGGAACGTACAACCCCTATGAACCTAGTCAAACCTTGTGAACCAAAAGTCAGGACGAACGAGAAGCTATGCAAGTCTAATGCAAAATTTAGGGGAACGCACAACCTCTGTGTGGAGCAGACAAAATAGTGCAAAAGTCGTGGGAATACCGTACAACCTTTGTGAGTATAGACATACTAGTGCAAAATTCATGTGGAACGTACAACCTCTCCGTGGAGCTCTAGTCAAGCCTCAGGAGCCATGAGAAAATGTCAAGGAATCTAGCAAAAGTTATGTTAAATGTAAAATTCCTATGAGTTAGAAACAAAATGATATTCCTAATATTGAAAATGATATAAATGTATTGATCTAGTGTTGGAAAGTGTAACATTATCCACCATCAAAAGAAATTTGAATTGCCTTGTAAAGAGTCGAGTTACAACTCAAGTCTCGTCTAGTTCTCTTCGAACCAAGAGTAATGTTGAGTTGTAATTGAAGTCTCAAGTCTAGTTCTCATTTCGAACTAAAGTGTAATGTCGATAAGCTAAGCATGTTTTCACACCTCTATTTTGAGTCCTCTCCACTTCTCCTCCAATCCTTTATAAGCAAAGGTCAATCCCCTCTCCTCTACACAATTTATATGCAGGGTAAAAGGTGAAGCATTAAAGGCTGCTATAAAGAGGCAACATACCAGTGATGTAGAGGCGCATATAGAGGAAACAAACAATGCTGTAGAGACAACAAATCGATGCTCTATATCAACATATAGAGGCAACAAACAATGTTGTAGAGACAACATAAAGAGGCACTACACTGCTGTCGGCTAGAGGCAATATCAACCAAAGAGGCAGAATAACATTGTTGCAGATAGGCACATACATCAGCCAAAGAGGCATTGTAATGTCAAATGCAGGTACACATCACACCAAAGAGGCAACCATACTGAGTGTTGCACGTATATACACACGACGCCTAAAGAGGTAGCCATAACAGTCAAGTCGTGACAAAGGTACATATTAGCACCAAAGAGGCAACCATATCGCTGTTGTATAAAGGTACACATCAACAAAGAAGAGGCAAACTACATCGCTATGTTGTAGATCAACATTTAGAGGCAACATATAGAGACACATATCAACAAATTAGAGGCAGCTTCAATAGCCCATATCAAAGCTGATATATCTCAGCCTTTGAAAGCAACTAGGATACATCTATATCAACAAGGTCTCTTAGGTATCCTCGCCAAAATGAGTCAACGTATTTTAAGAGCAAGTAGTTTTCATGGTGGATGTTTGTAATTGATCTTACATTATTAATGCAACAAAGGAACATCATTTGTTGGGGTTTTTCCCCGCACATGGTTTCTCCTAGGTATATGTGTTGTTGATGTGCATTGTTTATGTATCTACATGATTATTTCCATTCAATTATGATTCTATATTGAAATGTATTGCTAGGAATCAAAGTGTTGAAGAATTAAGAAATAATCCGTGATAAGAAATCGTGTTTCCTGTAATTTAACAATATTTAGTTTCTGAGCTAATTTCTACAATAGCATTGTAATTTGCACAAGCAACTTGGCTATATGGAATTCAATAACCCAAGTTAATTTATCCCCTAGAAGAGTAGCTTTCAAAGCAATGGAAGATGGGATGTAGGCTTGATAGAGGGAACCCACCTTGGCCCATGTAGACTTTGCTAGATGTCAAAACAAAAAGAGATGTTTTAGGGTCTTTACTCACCGAGACTAAGATAAGTGAGGGTTTCAAACTCCTAAGTAAGAAATGATTTTTCTCACTAGTATCCCTCTCATGATTTGAAACAATGTTGTTATGAACCAATGCCCTTGAGAATGATAAAAAATCAATGACAACAACCCACCTCAAGGGGAAACCTCCTTTTAAAATAAAACAAATGTACAAGATGAGATGATATGATATGATCCTAAGACTAGGTCTCCCTAGTTTGTGTGTGTGACAAAGGGTACAATGAAAGGTTATAGACAACCTACCAATATTAACACCTAATTTTACTAATTCAATATTCAGTATTTAATGAGGTGTTTTGTACTTAACATGGGGCTTTGTATTATACTTAGATTCACCCACCATAGGTTGCTAAACTATCCTTCTAACATTTGATCAAAATAAAGGCACATATAACTAAGGGTTGGATAAAACAACTTTTTTGAATTAAATCTTCTTTTGACCATAAATATTAACATGTTTACAAAAATTTAATTAAAAAAGGAAAAAACTTTACTGAAATTTGGAAAAAAAAATAAAAAAAAAAAAAAAAAAAAAAGGCTTGTCTTAGGCCAAAAAATTGCTAGTATGATAAAAAAGAAAAAAAACACATGGATTGGCTTAGGCCAAAACACCCATTGTCCTATGACCACTTAACAAACCATCTAGAAACCAAAAACCAAAAATATTAGATGACAAAGGGAAAAAATAGATCATATAGCAGTAAGAAACAACCATGGCAAGCATATGAGGAGGTTGGTCATACTTATTTTTCAGAGCCCCCATACAAGAATTGGTGATTGACATCAATTTGTTGCATAGGTTCCCACCCATTAGTGGGAGGCTTTAGGGACTTGGGCCCTTGTGAGATGGTCAAGGCTAGAGTTTGGAAATGATTGTCATTATGCAACAAGGGTGGTGTTCGACTCCTTTTGTGCTCATTTACCCATCTTACAACTCAGTGATGGAGCCTACTATCCCCTCTATGAGAGCTTGTAGAGGCAAGGAGGGAAGGGCCATCTAGCTCCCTTCTCATAGTTCAAGGTGCCCAACTCTAGTAAACCCAAGCTTTTGGATGTGTTTTGTCTCCACTTGAACCTTCTTTGCCTGCATAGATGAAAAGATATTTTGGAACCCATTAGAGTGTCATCGTAATAATTGTGTTGGGACAATATAATTAAAATTAATTATAATTGTGTCTCTTCCAAATACAAAAAAGAAATTCAACTCTAATACATCCAAGAGAGGATATTATTATCAATAAGAACTATGATTAACAAGAAATTCTCTCAATGAGGAGGTTGGAGGGTATTGTGGCATGATTGTTGACACAAAATTTGAATCATGACCAAGCATACATGACCAAAGGGAAGAATCATAACAAATGATTAAGGGTGTTGGTTCACCCACATTGTGGACAACACAAGTTTTGAACATCTAGGTATGACAATATCATATCCAATGGGAGACCTCCCATAACTAAACACCATGAAAATACTTCTCTATTGGACACTAATTTCTAGATAATGTGAAGATAGAATAACTGTGTTTTGTTTATATTTCAAGCACCACAATTTGTTCATTCAATCTTTAAAGAACGACTTGCAACATAGCCACTTGTAGCCCATAACTAGCTTGTGTTCTTAAAAGGTTGTTTCCCTTCCCCACTTCCCTTGTCACCACCAATTTGAAGGTATTGGGAAACCAAGTTTAATCATGAGATCATTTGAGATGAGACCTTGATTTCATTCCATTATAAATATTTCCACGTTGTCCAGGATAAATTTTGGCTTGAGCTCCAAGCTTAAGAGATAATTCCTAGAGACATTTCCCAACATATCATTACATAATTGATGTCCTTTCTAAAAACTCAATAGAATCACACTGCCAAATACTTTATTAATATTTAACAATAGGCAATCACAAAAGATAATGTTCATTAAAGGAACATCTAGTCTTATGAGAAATCTCCGACAAGGAGAGGTGGGGCTTAATAGTCTCTCAATACTTCCATATTCTCTACAAAACAAATATGTCGACAACTTTCGCATGATATCGTGTGTTGAATAAAGTTTAAAATTAAAATCCTTGCCTAAAATGACTTTCCAAGTAGAAAACCATGTTTTATCCAATGTCTAAGAAGGACCTTCCAAACATCTTTACAATAAACAATGTGAGTAACTCATTTGGCACACAAGGATTATGCTTTGGAAGAGGGTTTGATGATACCCAATCCCAAACTCCTTTAGGGTAGAGTTCCACCAATTATGAGACCCTTTACTCTTGTTAGTCCTTTCCCATATAAAGTTTATGAGAGACTTCTCCAACTTTGAATAGGATACTTTTGAGGTACCCAATAAGAATAATAATACATGAAAGAATACCTTTAGTATGTCAGTCTTCACAAGCTTAACGGTTTAGGTAATCCACTTATCTGTTTTACTAAAATTTGACTGTAACCTCCTAGTTGTCTCTGTTTCAACTTCAAAATTTGGTCTGGTTTAATCAAGGACCAATTTTGTGATGTCAACCAGTCAGACATATGTCTTCCTGCAAACATTGCATCTTGGATCATTGAATAATATATCCCAAGGACACACAAAAGGTGTCCATACATTCCATGTTGTGAACCTAAGAAGTCCAATCCTCAAGAATCGTTAGGAAGGAATCGTCTTTGAAATGCCTATTAATCAATTGACCAGTATCTAGTCCAAGGAGAGGAATACCTCAAATTGGGCTTGGGTTGAGTTTAGAGCACAACCAATAGTCAAGGGCTTGAACAACCAAGGCATATAAGGCTATATCTAGGGGGGCGTTTTTCCTTTTCAAAGAAAAATCCCCATTCTCTTAGACTTAGTAGAATTCATAAGGGAATCTGTTGAGGCTAGGTGCTTTATCATCTACCATTTCATGGATGGATACTAAGAGCTCATAAAGAGACAAATTGAAGTCATAGACCAAGCATTGGAATAAGTCTAGACACCAATTCATCATTACTTACCTCCCCTTTGTAAGGGCATGGGTTTGGAAAACCAATATGTAATGCTCCTAGAATTCTTGCTTGATATCTTCTTGATTGGTAGATTGACCCTATTTAGTTTTCAAGCCAAAGATACTCTCCATGAAATCCCTGGTGGAAAGTACCTTAAAAAACTTCAGTGGGCCCATTGCCAGTTTCTTTGAGCTAGTGAGGATGTGTCTCTAAAACTCCACACCTCTAGTCACAAAAATCTCATCCATTTGTAATAAATGACACCTTTTTGTTGCATGAGATTTATTTTCTTCATTGTAGGGTACCCATTGCATTCCTCAGATGATCAGTCCAATCACACACCACTTTGTTGTAACCACACCCATGCCACCAATTTGCCTATTGCATATCCCAAAAAATGAAACAGTTATGAAAATGGCATCCTTGTCCTGATACTCAGCTGACAAAATTCCTAGATCAGGGGTTCCCACCCACCTTGGATGCAATGCCAGGGAAACCCAATGCCTGAGGTGAGAAACATCCAATATACACCACTCTCTTTGTACCATCGCTTTGATCAAGGACTGGAAACAAAGACAGACGACGGGCTCAATGTAATCATGTCAACATGCATAGGTTGACCTATATGAGTGTTGAAATATAATGAGTCATGTGTTGATCACAAATATCTATTGAGCCATTAGTATATCCTTGATGGGCCTTTTCTAATTTTTTCCCATGTGAGTTAAACTTCTATAGATTCATTCCAATGATTATGGTTGGGGTCATAGAGCCCTTTCGATCTTTTAAATCAAACCATACCTATTTTTCCCTAAATGACAAGCATGAAAGCAACACCCATTCTTTATATTATTGAAACTCTACCATGTTGAAATGAGCCATAGGTCATCATGGATCTCATTAATAGGCCAATGCCAAAAGGCCGCATACTCCCTTGAATAATTGGAGGCATAAATGTTAACCAATCTTAAGAGTTGGTCATCAATAACAAGGACCACACAAAGAAATCTTTATGAGAGTTTAGTACCCCAATAAAAAACAATGCTAATTAATTGAGGGGAGAACATGAGATCAACACCACATTTTTCCTCAACATGATTAGAGTAAATATGTTTGTTCCTGGCCATATGCAATAGAAATCCCATGATTTTGATTTCTTGTAGGAAAATAATATATGTGTTGCTAATTGAAGTCAACAACTGGAAGACAATGTTAACTTCCATGGTCACTTTAACCTCAAACATTGCATCATGTCACAGTCATTCCAACTAGTAATATCATGCATCTCTAGCTCATTATCGTTGAGGTCCATGAGAGCACCAAAGGGCGTATTCATAAAAATTGTCAAAGTAAATATCATATTATAATGGTGAATTATATATTAGACATAGGAAATAATAAAGTCATTTCAACTTTAGATTGTTTTATGCTTTGTTTTACTTTAATGTGTTTCTTGGTCTATCCTACATTCATAAAGTATTGACTGACTAACTTCAGAACCCTTTTTTATAAGAAAGTATTCACCTTCTTATTATGAATGTAATCTTGGTTTTATTTATGTGTTAGTGTTATCATTTTAGGGTATTAGAGCTCAACATTATCAAGTTGTATTAAGAGTCTCGGGCCTTTGAAATGAAAGTTTTCCACTCTTGTGACTTCAACAATATAGGTGCCATGGAATCTTTATGAGTGGAAAGACTTAGGGATTGTTTTCAAAAGAGACAGATCCATGGATCACCAATGTGACACATCAAAGAACCAAAAGGGTTTCATCATAACCCCACTCCATTGATTTTCACTTAAAAGCTAGATTTTATCATAACTGTTTTTCAATACATGTGGTTATCGCTGAAGCAAGATTCAGTGTTCTTACTGGACTGCGATTGAGGGAGGGAAGACTACGTATTTTCCACATTTTCATGTTTCAAAGATGTTCTCACTGATGAGGAAGGCTGAACCTTCCGCACTTTAGAGATCAAATCATATAACAATAGCTTGTTTTGGCTAAGGATTCATGTATTGAGCTTCAATCAGGTCCACCTGAAAGGGTGGAAGATTTTGAGCATGAGTTTATGGGATCTATTTTTGATGATACCAATATAGGTGTAGGTATCCTAGATCATTGTGACAACATCAATGGGAAAGATACCAAGAAGAGACCAAAGTGATGGCACAACACCATTAGAGATGTTTGAGTAGGTGAAATGATTGAGGGACAATCATCAATAGGTAAGAGAAAAAAAGAACCAAACATGGTTAACATATCTTTGATGGCCAATGTTTAGTAAGTATACAAGTCACAACTGTTCGAGGAGGGAAAATGGATAATTGAATGGGAGAAGGCCATGACAACTGAACATGAAATTTTGATGAAAAATCAAAATTTGGATCTCACAACTCTTCCACCAAGGAAGAAACCCATTGGCCAAAATGATTATAGAAGGTCAAATACAAGTTAGATGGCACACCTGATAAGTACAAGGCACGATTGATAAAAAAGGGTTCTCTTAGTGAGACCTTTTCTCCTACAACAAAAATGACCACCATCTCTATCGCTTCCTTAGATGTGGCAAACAAAATTTGACTAGAAGATCCACTACGGACTACCAAGAGTGCCTTAATCAATGGAGATTTTGGGAAGAGGTATACACGTATCAACCATAGGGGTTTTAGGTTCCAAGGAAGGAGCATCTTGTTTGTAGATTGAAGAAGGCTCTATATGCCCTGTTGACCTTCATATTCCAACATGTATGTCAAAACCATTGGTAATGATATCATTCTACTGGTAATTTATGTAGATGAAATCATTATTATAGATTGTGAGGCAGGTGCTATTGAATAGATCAAATCTAGTATGAGTAAATATTTTGACATGATTGACCTAGGCCTCCTACATTATTTCTAGGTGTATAAGTTTGGAAAACAAATTAGTAACACTTTTGTCTCAAACAAAATATGCTAGGATTTTGCTTGACAAGTTCATAATGCAATATTGCAAAATCTTGTCTACATCTATGGAGAAAGGGATTTTCGACCAATATCAACCCCCAGAACTTCTAATGAGTGACTCCATAGGCAACTAGTGGGGAGTTTGATATTTTACAACCACTAGGCTTGATTTGAGTTGCTACTGTGAGCTTCATTTCAGATTCATGATAGGCTCAAAGGTAGAACATTGGTAGCAAAAAGATCATGGAGATATGAAAGGGACACTTGACTTTAGTATTCTATACAACAGAAGCAAAGACCCTAGGTTGTGTGGGTATACAGATTCAAATTGGCCAGGTTGTGCGGACAGAAAATAAATTTTTGGATATGGATTCATTGTTGGCATGAGTGTAGTCACATGGACCATCAAGAAGCAATATGGAATAGCCATTTCATCGATAGAAGAAAAATATCAAGGAGCAATGAAAGGAACATGTGAGATAGTTTGGCTCAAGAGGATGCTTTCAGACATGATGATGTTGTGAGCCAACACCCCTACTATATGACTAGGGTGCTCAAACTAGCCAAGAAACCAATATTCCATGAACGGCATCAAGCACAAGCTGAGACACATTTCCACTTCATATAGCTTGTAGAGGATGGATCCATTGAATTTCAGTATTGTCACCATAAAGGAACAAACTCTAGACCACCAAAGTCTTTGTCCAAAAATTATGTAAAATTTTGGGATAAACTTGGTGTATTTAGTAGATTGACTATTCAGGGAAGATGTTAAAGTAAGTATCAAATTATAATGGTTAATTAGATACTAGACATAAGACACAAAGTCACTTAAACTTTAGGTTATTTTTATGATTTTATTCTTAATTCATTTAGTGTTTCTCAACCCATCCAAGTAACATTCATAAAGTGGATTGACTTGACTAGGTTGTAAACCTTTATAAGAAATTCGCTTCTCATTATGAATGCAATCCCTATTTTATGTGTTCGTGTGATATCACAGGTAATAATCGAGGATCGAAGCAACTAATCCCTAAGGGTAATCTGTCTTGGTTGTTTCATTTCTCCGTTAACAGTTATAATTTCATCTATTCATTAAGCGTACAAGATTAGTGGAGGAGAGTGAGCTCTATGACTGCCAATATTGTTTATGGGGAAGACAATAGGAGGCCTACTTGCTAATGTCTATAGTCAGTAGCCTACTAGGTCCAACTACGATTGGATATTCATAGGTTGGGACTTTCAAGGCTTGGGTTCTAGTTTTCACAATGCTTTTGTTCTTCCTTGGCACCTAAGTCCAACCATCTTCATCCACATTGATTGTTAGGAAGATTTATGATTTGGGGGGTATGTGTGCATTGGATCGTTGTGGGATTGGCTAGAGACATGAGTGGACAATCACATATATGATGATCAAAAATTTGATGTAGAAAATAATATTGATATAACAAATCACTTGTTGTGAAACTTTAACCCTTATTGGGATGAGAATGAATTCCTTAATGTCCTTTTAAAAGCTCACCTTAATGAAAACACTTATTGGGATGAGAATGAATTCCTTAATGTCCTTTTAAAGGCTCGCCTTAATGAAAACTTAGTGTTGAGGTCCAGGGTTGTAGAACCATTTAGGTTCATGGCAAATGAAACTCTTTAAAGGCATAAATATATGCTCTAGGGTTGGCCAACATTGTATCAAAGGGCAAAGAAATTAAACCTAAGTTGAACAAGATAACTAGGCATATTTATGAGTGGAAAAGTCAAGAGCTCTGAAAGAAACCAAGAAGGGTATTCTTGCAAAATTTGAGGCCTTGATTAAATATTCTCACATTGAGTCTCTAACTAAAACAAAAAATAATCCCTTATTTAGACTTATTAGGGAGCACCCTCCTAAAAACATAACCCATAATGGAACTCATGAAACTACTAAAATATATATTGTGATTGAAAATCAAGATCGGGAGAGGGGTGTCATTGCCTCATGATACACCTTCAGAACAATATTTAGTGGTGTTTTGGGTGCCATTACCAATCTTTATACTTGTGGAAGCTCCAACATATTAATGGCCATTTGGGTGGTGAGGATTCCACAATGCCCCCATTGGATTTATGACCAAAAGGTCACACCCTAATAGGAAATCTAGGCTAATTCAATGGGAAAGCACTTGGTAGTAACTTTACAACAAATCCAAAAGATCACAATCCTTCAAGCCATAAATAACCTAATTGCTCCTTTTATTTCTAATTACCGACCAACTAAAGTATTAAATATTTTTGAAAACCAAATTTCGTTTTGTTTGAATAATTGAGATGTGATATATTCTAAAGATTGGAGACACGAGATGCTATATATTCTTAATAATATTTGAGACATACAAGTGTTTTTTGAGGAAATTTACATTTGGTAGTGTTGATAGTGGAAATTTTGAAAATGGATAGAAGTTTAAACATTGTGAAATTTATCACTTTAGTTCTTTGTTAATAGCTCTTTGATTAGATTGTAGTTTATGATTTTGATACATATACTTTCATGCTTGTTTAGGCGACTTGTAGAGATTTATTGATAATGATTTGAAAATACATTTTACAGAGGGGAAATGATTATAACCTATAGTTTCTCATGCAAATGCAATAGTTGGGAAACATACAATAATTATTTAAGATCAATTCTCATCTTTGTTGTTAACTTTCTTCATCATGCAAAGTTCAATGTATATGTTTTGATTGAACTTTTGTTAAAAGAGACTCTTATTCATATATTAAGATCTCTCTTTGAGAGTATTGTGTTGTTATTGATTATGATTGAATGGGATGGTGTAGTGAGGGGCAGGTGCACCAAATCCTATTTTTCTAGCATTCAACCCCAATTGTTCATTCTTGGTTTTGTGAGGTAAGAATGGATTGAATGTAATTATTGTTAAAGTAATTTTATATCTAGATAGAATAGAGTGAACGTGTTTATTAGGCTTATGCTACAACATGTGTATGTTAT
Source organism: Picea sitchensis (assembly GCA_010110895.2). NCBI lineage: Eukaryota > Viridiplantae > Streptophyta > Pinopsida > Pinales > Pinaceae > Picea > Picea sitchensis. The sequence continues at coordinate 13,311 of SNQJ01S0158476.1, forward strand.
TTATGGAACTTAGGAGTAGAATATCTTGCTTCAGGGATAAATTACCAACACACAAATTTTGTAGGTTTTTGCACACTCCTAAGATGATGTTACAGCCAAAGACACCCCTAAAAAAAGGTTTTCCATTATATGCCACCACATCCTAAAAGTCACATGTTTCATGAATTGTACGTACTTGGCTCTCCCACACACTATTTTTTTTTTTAATTTTGGTGGGACTTAAATCGGCACCTAAAGAATCCACTAATCCTACCTTGTTATCATTTTCAAACTTTACAATACAACTTTATCTTCCCTCATGCCACGAGGGAACTCTTTTTGGTAAAATAATAATAAAATCTCTTAGGGACTAAAGTTGTGGAATGAAGTAAATTAGTGATTGAAAAATCAACCCGTTGTAATTATTGGTCCATTTTGTGTAGTTAAAGGAACTTTAAAACTAAATTTTTGGATAAATTTCCAATTTTTTTTTTTTTTTTTTTTTTTTGTGTGTGTGTGTGTGAAAAGAAGGGATACAATCACAACCTCTATGAGAAAGCCCAAAAGTACAAAAAAATGTGTGTTGGTCTCAACAAAAAGCACTTAGTCACGTAGAATCTACATCATATTGAGCATGAAAATAACATAAAAGGAGACAAAGGGAAACAACTTGAGTGAAGAAAGACTAATTACTAACCACACCAACTTACATATATTGTATTATTGTACACACTCCAACCCTTTAGATATTATTTTAAGGTGGACATTATCCTTTTTCATACTTCATCTCAAATCCTAATTCGGCTCTCCACATACCGCTGCCATGAGTTTCCTAACTAGCTTCCACCACACTGCACATGAGCTTTGGTCTACAAGTTATCGCCTCTCAAAGTTATCTAGGCATTATTAGTTAGGCTCTTTGATGCTCAACGTTGAACGCCCTTTTCACTCCATCAAGTCTCTCAATATCACCATGCGGCCTTGGCTACTGGATCGGTGTTCAACGCTTTACGCTGAATGCCCTTTTCAACATTCGACACTCATGGATCGACATTAAACATTTCGCTCATTCACACCGGACCATCGAGCAAACGCCGGCTCGCTGCCAATTGATGATCGTCGTTGAATGTTCGATGTTCGATGATGGATGGTCGACATTAAATGCCCCTTTACTATACTACCCCCAAAATATTTCAAACTCATGAAGTCCTGGCCGCCACCAACCCCACACAAGTGTAATAGTGATCGTTTACATGTAGCTTTAGGGCTAGGTGATAGCATGTCCTAGGGTGATACATGTCATTCTTCATTGTATAAGGTATGTGAATATTCCTTTAATCAAGACAGACACCTTGTTGTGGGTCCATCACACCTCGATGACGCCAATGAGCCACATCAACCCCTACATACGCTTCTTTCTCACTTATTTCAAATCTCTCATGGTTGTGATATGTCCACGTGACCCCATAGATCCATGACTCTAATAGCTACTGCAACTCGGGCTTCAAACTTACCATCTCCTCACATCGCAAATCCCCCCAAGAGCCAAGTCTCCAGACTCTCAAATCGGTGCCATGTGTCCTCAACTTGACAACGGTTGAGATTCACTTTGTCCTTCTAATTTGGATTTTCACACCTTGAAAACTCTTGGCCCAATTCCTCTAGAGAACCAAGTCTCCAGACTATAGGATTGTTTGCCACACAGCCTCTCATCCAATGACTCTAGTTCAATGAACAACATTCGATAAGGGACAAGAGGGGGCCACATGTCGCTCCACCTAATTTGTATCCGTTTTTGGGTAGTTGTAGTGGTTCTGCCGAGTTCTAGATTCAATCCAAGTATGGATATGGATCCCAAACATCTGGCGATCGTATAATCCACGCCATCGAATTGGCTACATTCTGAGTTCGAATGGTATCTTCCTTAACTTCCTCTCTCACTACGCCGGACATCTATCGCCACGTGTACCTAACATTTATGACCAAGATTTACTTCCCGGCTTGCAGGTGAGTTCGAGGGAAACTCATATGTCCTCATACCGGTTTAATTGAACTTTTGGATAGTCATTGATCAGTGGACATGCATCCCTCTATTCTCAACGGTCCATATTAACTTCACAACTCTCTGACATTTGGGAGTTTCGACGCTAGACCACCCCTATTCTCCCAAAGTGGGATTTCACCGAAGCACTTAATCCTACCCCTTCCTAATCTCGGATCTAACGACTGAGAGATCTCCACCGGGTTCACATCTATCACCCTCATCACCTCACACTGACCTCTCTAATCTTCTGCCCAGGGAGTCATAAGTCCCTAAGTCCCAAAGCCAAAGTAGTTTTTCTCCTTTAGGGCTTACCGAGGGGTTCCCAACCCTAGGTAATATGGGATCATATTTGGATTCTGGTAGTTACACTTCAAAATTTCCAGTCGAAAGACCTGATTAAGGCTATGTGGATAAGAGCCCTTGTCACATTTGATAGTCCCAAGGAAACACCCTTCTCCCATAGAGTTGAACTGACACCTGCCATGTAAACTTAGTTGGTCAGAATTTAGACATTTTTGCCATCCTACCCTAAATCCCGCAGGATTCACAACTCCATAACTCTCTAACGGCAACTAAGGTAAATCAAAATACCATGTAAATATAGTAGTTTACAAAAGCAAATGAGCATTTCTAATAATTGTTCAAATATCGTGGAGACTTAACCATAACACAAAGATTCAATCATCGATCCACACATATCACAATGTAGTATGAAAATACTTATCAACCTGGAAATGTGAAGTTTACGTCGTAAAGGGATGCTTGTTTCCTCCCAACCATAAGCATAGCCACCCCTGACGGATTTACTGCTGGACAACCCCTAAGCTATACCATGATGCTCCGAGAGAGATTATTTCTCCTTGCTCCACGATAGTCAAGGATGGAAGTTACTCTCTTCCTCCCACGTGATCTTGGCAACTAGTTTTCTCTACCAAGCAAGGAGGTCTGCATGAGCACTTCCTCAATCACTTGTCAACCCCATTTATTAGTTGGTAGAGAAACCTTTCCCATGGCTTCTTACATCCAAAACAATCTTATTTCCTAGTTCTTCTTTGAACCAGAGAGTTGTAACCGTTCTTTTTTCTCTTCTCGAGATTGTTTTCTTTACTCTGCTTAGATTTGTCTCGTCTCCTGACCATCTCTCCTCCCTTTCTTTTCCTTCTTCTCAAGCATGTGGGTAATAAATCCCACCTGTGGTCAGCCTAGAAAACCTCATGCCAGATGGGTTCTCTACCCCATCCCCTCTTTAACTTTTGAGGAGGTCTTCCCACATACCATTCTGACTGTAATTCATTTTTGGGTCAAAGAATTGTTCTGAGTCTAAGCCATTAAATCCAGTAAGGTACTAGTTTGGTGAGGGTCATCTCAAACATACTTGGTTTTCTTGCACCATCTCTCTATAACATCCATGGTCTATCTTGAAACCCCCTTTCAAATAGCTTGTGCAACACATATCCACTTCTATTAATAACAAAAATTCAAACATTGACCCTTTTATACAAAGGTTCATCAAATCAAACATTCACATATTTTGTCTAAATTATGTCTCTACGCTTATAGTTATATTTACAAATTGGGGAACATGGGTATTACATCATTTAGGGTAGGGCCCCAGCTAGAGACAGTGGGGTCAACATTAGTGGGTTGGACTAGGTCCCACCCATCGATAAGGGGCTAAAAGGGCTTGGCCCCTTTATGATATGGTGGGAACTGATGTTTAGAATTGATTTCCATTATGTGATGGGCTAAGGGGCCAATGTTTGTTGTGCTCATGCGTCTCATGAACTTGTCTCCCTTGCCTAGTGGTGGGGTCTACTATGATAGGAAATCTGATGGCACTCTATAGAACCAGGTTGCCCTGGTAGGTCAAGTGGTTTAATTAGGCCAAGAGGGAAACTTGGGTTAGCTGGGCCGAGTGCGCTAGGTGGCACTCTACTCATGGTGCATGGGGCTCTGTGTCAACATCAATAATTATTGTAACCTCCATCTTGAGCTACACTCCTTTGCTTTTGTAATCAGATTTGCATTAACATGATAATGGTTATCATTGTACCATCATACCAAGAAAAGTTGTGTGATGAGACATTTGCATCAAATAATATATCATTTGTCTTTATAGCTAAAAGAGGTTCTAAATTTTGATATGTTAAGGTTTAAGCTATTATTAGGTTTATTTTCAATTTACTAGATAACCATAACATAGACAGAGAGAACACAATCACAAGATACACAACATTATCCTGAAACCCCCATGTGGAAGAAAACACAACAAAATTCCTAATATAGATAGCCACATAAAGCAAGACAATAAACCAAACACTAGAATATCCCCACTGAGCAATGCCTCTCTCTCTTCCTTCCCACAACTGGTAACTACAGCTTCCTCAATACTTGCACACTAGATGAGCGAATGAGTGAGTGAACACATGAGGCATTGAATTCCTTTATTTATACAAACTCATGTGTTGAAATGTGTCTCTTCAATCGTGGTTGGACTTTTCTTCTTGAGTGGTTAAAACCAATTTAAATTGGGATGACTTCTCATCTCCATAATATATTTAGGCTCTGGACCAATCCACAAAGGATTTGGTCACCATAATGTTCTACATGATCCAATAAAGGATTGATCTAATGAATAATAAATGAATAATAAAGAGAATACCTTTGTACTACATGCGACAACACCTAAAAAGAAGGTATCTACAACATCAATTAAGAGAGAGAGAGGGAAACAACAACAACAACATTTGGAACACTCCACTAGCATATCTATAAATCATCTAATTTTTCTCATCATCAATATCATCACTATCAAAGCAGGAGATGGAATGGCATCATCATCATCCTGCATCGACATGGATTAGTATAACACTAATACATCACATCAATAATAGCACAAGGATGACACAACATCAACAACAATATCACAGCACAAAGGTTGAAGCATCATCAACAACAACACCATCACAACATGAAGGTTGGAGAATCATCAACAACATCAACAGGAATATCGGAGCATCATCAACAACAACAAAGATCACAGCACTAAGGTTGGAGCATCATCAACAACAACATCATCACAAACACGGCTATCGGAGTATCTATCAACATCATCACTCATGATAGCCATTCAAGACAAAGTTGCATCCTCCCAACAACATCAACACAAGGATGGAATCTTCGACGTAGACTAGCATCACAAATAACATCAACATGAGTCACATCACAACAACATCGCGAGGATATCGAACTTCCGCACTCCAGGATGGCATCACAACAACATCAATGAGGGTTGGAAATATTCAAAGCACGAGGCGGGCATCAACAACATCAACACGGGTCAGAAATCTTCAAAGACTAGGTCAAGATCACACTACTTCCCTTTGAGGAGGGTTTCGGATTACACCAAAGCTTATCTCAGTGCTCAAACTTACACGAGATAGAGACTTAATAACACGCCACCAACCTGCTTCATCCATGCTAACATACCTGAGCTTTATGTCTCCTCTTTGCACTATATCACAGATGTAATGATATTGGATCTCTATGTGTTTTGACTTGTTTCATGGAACACATTAAAAGTACACATAAAAAAATGAAGATCCAAAAAAATGTGTACTTTCTCATATTATGTTTATTCCCCTCTCTGGGAGGTGCTAGACTCTTGTAAATGTATAAGTGATAGTTAACTAGCCCTAGCATCTTAAAAATGTCGTCAGCGTAAGCTTAGGACCAATCATAAAATTAAAATTTGATATAAAATGTACAAAATGCATAAAACAACATTGATAAATCTCTATATGAGATTTATTTTACGCATCTCTGGGAGGCGCTTGACGCAAATAAATAGGGTAGGACCCTAGCCAGAAAAAAAGATGCAATCAACGCAAGACTAGGACCCAATCCTTATGCTTGTAATTGTATATCAAGGCAGGGTATGTTCTATCATTTCAAGAATTATTAAATCCATCCCCATCTGTTTTGCGTTTGCCGAGTACGAAGTCTCTTCCTATATATGTTGGGAAAAAGGCTTATCTCTGGCTCAATTTACGAGGTTAATAATTAGTAATTCCAAAGCAATATTTTGAGCTTAAATCTGGTGAAAAAAGTGCTTCACCGATGCCTTTAATTTTCATGGTGTACACAACCATTCCAGTGTTGTACACCATTCTTTATTTTCATGGTGTGTACATGTACCATTCCAAAGGTAATAATCCCATGCTCTTTAAAAGTACACATAAAAATGAAGATCCAAAAGGTGTACTTTCTCATTATGTTTATTCCTCCTCGAGGTGCTAGACTCTTTTGTAAAATGTATAAGGATAGTTAATCTAGCTCCTAGCATCTTAAAATGTCGCTGGCCAGAAGCTCTAGGGACCAATCATATAAAATTAAAATTTGATATAAAATGTGCAAAATGCATAAAACAACATTGATAAATCTCTATATGAGATTTATTTTACGCATCTCTGGGAGGCGCTTGACGCTAATAAATAGGGTAGGACCCTAGCCAGAAAAAAAGATGCAATTAGTGCAAGACTAATACTCAATCCTTATGCATGTAATTGTATATCAAGGCAGGGTATGTTCTATTCTCTATCATCTTTATGCAACTTTGGTTATCACATGTGATCATGGTCGCTTCCATATCTAGATTGAATAGACATTTCAACAAATTCTAAAGCCATATGGATTCATAACTCATGGAACATGCATCAATGCATTATGTCGTATCAGATCAAATGCTTGATTGTTTCCTACTTTCAGTTGCCATGAGATCATGGTTGACCGCAGACTGAAATAACATCCCAAGTGCTCTTTCTCTCAGAGACACTTCTAGCCCAATATGAGTTGTTATAACCACTCAATCCAAGTCATGATCTCCATTATAACTCCAGACACACCCAATGTACCTCCTTAAGGCACTTCACTACATGTTTTGTTGAACCAGGTGAACACAATTTCACTAGAAATTGACCTGCGTTCACATCAAAACATATATCCGGTCCTGTGTCTACATCGACACATCAACAATCCAATGATCTACCTATACAGCGTGGCATCAATCAATTCAGACGGCGCTAAACTAGGAGCCTAACTCTTTGTTTCCATGGGTGTATTCATGGATCTTCACTCCAACATATTATATCAAATCTCTTTATTATTTCAATTGCATACTTCCCCTGGTTAAGGAATCTCCTCCTCGGCCCATTTACCTCAAGAACTAAGAAATAATGCATTGTATTGCCTTTTCATCTCAAATTCTACAATGAGGTTCTTCTTATAGTCAATGATGATATTTTCTTCTCCATTTAAGAATAATTCATCCACATACAAAAGCAATATAACATGCTCATCATTCATAACCTTGAAGTAAAGGTTAGAATCAACTTTATTCTTGGTAAAGCCCAAGCTCATTAGGAAACTGTCAATCCTTCCATACCAAGCTCTAGGAGCTTGCTTCAATCCATACATATCCATCTTCAACTTGCAGACATGAGTCTTCCTATATTCAACTTCAAACCCTTGATGTTGTTCTATATACACTTCTTCTTCAATGACACCATTCAAGAAGGTTGTTTTCACGTCCATCTGGTGTAACTTCCACTTCATCTTAGCTGCAAGAGCTATGATGGTTCTGATTGAAGTGTATTTGGATACAAGAGAAATGTCTCTTCATAGTCAATTCCTTCCTTTTGAGAAAAGCCACGAGTAACAAACCTTGATTTATATTTCTCGATACTTCCATAAACAACATGTTTTATTTTGAAAAGCCATTTGGAAGATACCACATCCTTGCTCTCCAGTCTGGGAACTGTTTCCCATACATCATTCTTTTTAATGGATTGGTATTCTTCTGTCATGGAATCTATCCATTCTTTCTTCTAAATGGCTTCTTCAAAGCAAGTAGGCTCCTTCTCTAAGAGATCACACATCAAAGCCATATAACTAGAGAATGGTTTGGGTTTCTTCACTTGTCTCATGGTTCCTTCGGGGGCACCATACTTCTCTCCATCTTGAATAAGTTCCCTTGACTAGGATGGCTTTCTCTTGTGGGAGATCGTCATATAGGGAGGTTATTGAGATTCTATTATGTCATGATCTTCTAGAATCTCCTCATCATGGGAAGTTATGACTTCCCTCACTAGTTCTGCAACTCTGGGAGCCGCAGTTTCTTTTTCATATATTTCTTCAAGCTGACATGTTCTTGATTTCTTGAGTCTTGCATCTTCATCAAAGGTTACATCCCTGTTGATCTCAATATGATGATAGCCTGATATATAAAATCTGAAGGCCTTGGAGACCTCACAGTATCCAACAAATATTCCCTTCTTTCCTGAAGGGTCCAACTTTGTTCTCTTCTCTTTCAAAATGTGTACAAATATTGGGCAGCCAAATATTTTGAGATGGCTTAATTCTGACTTCTTTCCAGAGAACATCTCTTTAGGGGTCTTGAACCCAAGTGCACTACAGGACAATCAGTTTTGTACATATACTGTTGTTTTTGTTGCTTCTGCCCATAAGTGCACTGGAAGATCTTGATCATGGATCATGGTCTTCATTGCTTCCATTATAGTTATGCTCTTTCTTTCTGCTACGCCATTTTTTTGAGGATTGTAGGGAGTGGTGAGCTCCCTCTTGATCCCTACATCTTTGCAAAA
>SNQJ01S0158478.1:0-20551 GCA_010110895.2 Picea sitchensis
CCTTATCTGTCTCCAGGAATACCCCGGAATAGAACTCTCCACAGAGTTACCCCTCTTGGAAAAGTTTACCAAGAACCTGGAAAAAGGACCTGAATGCGCAAGTCTTAGTAACCCTGTACGAGGAAGAATGATCCTCTTGAAATACCAAAGTAGCAGCGTAGGGATAAGTATAGATCGACGAACGAGATCCCATCGAAATATCTACGGTCATTCATGACCATTAGATTGGCGGAACAAACAAGGGTGTTACATGCCTTACCCCTTTTCTTTTATCTTTGTGAGTAGGGAGTAAATCGGGACCATAGATCCCCAAGGTCTATGGGAGTATATGGACCATTGGTTTTTCCCCATCCAGAGAGACTTGGGAAAATGCACGGTGTAGGACAGGTATGAACCGTTGGATCTTAGCTAGAAAACTCGATAGTCGTTGGATCTGCTAGGAGATGCATGAGGGTTGAGCCCTCGTGAACATGGGAGAAAGTCCCGAGAGAGGAGTCGGTATCGGGGATTCAGAGTTCAGGATTTTGGGAGTCCCGATGACAAGAGATCGGGACACTCCATGATGAAAATCGCGATATAGATCTAGAATATTCATTCGTGAAGGACACGTGGCGGAGTTCGAGATTCCATCAGTATTTCAGATACCGGGGATTCGAGTTGACAAAGGATTTGCGTCATTGGGGGTCACAAGTCATGAAATCGCGAAACAACGAGGACTTTCCATCTGAGGGAGGATATGTGGATGACAGTTACTCGTCCCCTCTCCGCCTTTGCAAGCAATGCATGAAAATGATCCCTTCGTAGGATCCCAGGGTCTGTAATGACCATTAGATTTAAGAAAGAGACGCAGGCATTAATGCCACGACCCCTTTTTCCCTTGCAAGAGATGAAGGAATCGGGATCGTAGACCCCATGTTCCATGGAAGTACCTGGACCATCCATCTATAGAGCACACATGGCTGTTGGTAAGCGCTTCGGCATTTCAGCACCTGGGAAATAAAAGGGCAAAGAACCCTTGTCTTCACGAGTCGCGAAATCGTGATCACCGAAACCCCGAAATAGCATGAGGTGTGAATAGGTTTGAGAAAGGCGGTATTTAATCATGACCATTGATCACCCTAAAAAGATCACGACCATTGATCTTCGTTGAAGGTCGCCGCCGTCCATCAGAGGGACACCTGGATGCCAGTCGGCGCTTTGACATTTCGGCATCCAGGAAACTAAAGGGCTAGAAAACCTTGCCCCCGCGATTCGTGAAATCCCGATGCCTGAAATCCCGATACGCGCTGTAGTGGAGACGAGAAGTGTCAAAAGAATCTGGACTGTCCATCAGAGGGGACGTGTGGTGAGTGGTCAGAGATTTGGGAAAATTCCTGAAATCCCGTGGACCATTGGATCCACACTATTAAGAGTCGTCAATCTCTTACACAAACTTCCATATCGGAATTCAGAGATTTAAATGATAAGGAGTCTTGGAATCATTGCATTTTGTACTCCCTAGTACCGAAACCCCGAAAGCATCCATACCATCGGATCAGGGGAGGCTTACCGCCATTGATCTCCCCTTGGAGGGAAACTTGGGAGACTTTGTGGTTTTTGGGGATTTGAATGGGAAAGGAAGAAGTCCTGCATCATGATTTCCCGAATCACGAAAGGCCGATAAGGGCTTTGCCAATTTAAGTGCGTGGTCACGAGGACAAGACCCAAACAGGAAACTTGTACTCACCAGCCCTTTCGAGGTTCGGTGCTTCGCTATGTCAGGGTTTGCAGAGTCGAAGGACTCGATCTCTGGTAGCGTTGAGTTGCAATGAGAACTGAGTCACGATGAGCAAAAGAACACCTTATTTGTTCGACCTGTGGCTGTGACCCACGATCCTATGGGAACAGATGAGGGAAGAGCTAGCTTACGCTAGACCTCCATAGACATTTCGGGGGTCTGACCACTGAGAAATCGATGTAAACTTCGATTTCACATGGTGGGTATGTGACAATGAACTTTTGTGATAACCAAAGTTGCATAAAGATGTCAGAGAACCCAATGTTCCATGATAAGACGAAGCACATTGAGATCTGGTACCACTACATTTGTGACTTGGTACATAAGGGAGCTATGAAGCTCTAGTATGTTGGCACAAGTGAGTAGGTAGAAGATGTGTTGACTAATCCTCTATCTCGTGTGAAGTTTGAGTACTTTCGAGAAAATCTTGGTGTAGTCCAAAAGGACTTCCCTCGAAAGGGGGAGTGATGTTGATGATGCTATGGTATCCTGACCATCAACATGGCAGCTCGTTAGGATTTATATCCTAGGGGATCGATCATCCCTGGACAGATCCCGTAAGGTACGAATGGACGGTTTGTTGGAGTGCCTATGTATGTATATACTTGTTGTGGTCAGTAATGTGGAAAATCATTAGGATTTATATCCTAGGGGATTTTATTATCATTGGATAGATCTCGTAAGGTACGAATGGACGGTTTGTTAGAGTGCCCATAATTGTTGTTGTTATTGTTGCTGCTGCTATTGATGCTCTTGTCTCATTCAGTTTCCATTGATGTTGATGTTCCATCTTCATGATGTTGATTATGATGATGTTACTCTAGCTCTGTGCTATAGATGATGATGATGCTCGGTTTCTACTAATGTTGATGATGAGAAAAACTTTCAATGATTTATAAATATGACATATAATGTTCCCAATGTTGACGATGATGTTTCCTCCTCTTGATGATGTATTGAGTCCAGTTATTTGTTATTAATTTTGTCAGTAGAATACCCTTGTTGTTAAGGGGGAGTGTTGAAATATTGTAACTTCAAAGAATATTCTACCTAAGATACAATGTTGAATAATATTGTTATATTATATTTATTAATTAGTCCCTATTGTGCCTTTGTAAAAGTCAACCCTTTTGTTCCTTGAAATTTAAATGTAAATTAAGAGGGTAAAGTGACAGGTCGACCTAGACCTAATTATAGGTTGGCTAGACCACTATTTATAAGGGAGGCCAATGCCTCATTTGGACACACTCACCAACTAGATTTGCAGTGAACAAATATTGGAGGAGAACCCACTGCAACTGGGGGTTACTTCAAGGAGGGTTTTTGGTCTATCTATTGGTATCTCTTGGTTAAGTGGTGCACTACTCTTCCTAGTGAAGAAGTAGAGGAGTATATTATGTTCGGTTTTTGGTCTATCTATATTGAGGAAGCTTTTGTTGGGTTTTCTTCCCCATGAGGGTTTCCCAAGATAAAATGTTGTGTACCTTGTGATTGTGTTTCTTTCAGTGATCCTTATATCTTGTTCATGTATTAAATGCTTATGCACTTTGGATATGAATTAATAACAACATTAAAACTTAACAACTCCCTACCTCCTTTTCTTTTCCTGATAATTGTGGAGGATTTGGGAAGGATTCTAAAAGAGGCTAGGCAAAATGGATCACTATGAGGGGTCAAAGTATCTTCCTGGGAAGAGATAACCCATATAAAATTTGTGGATGATATCTTTTGTTGTGTATATGGGTCTCACAGAGACTTCACTTCATTGAAAGGATCCTTGAACCTCTTTTTTTCTTCTACAGGTATGCAGGTAAATATGGAAAAATCTTGCATTGTTGTTGGAACAGGGGCATACCTAGGGTTCAACGCTTCAACAACGCACCAACAAAACCCTAACTACCGACCCTTTCGGCAACCTGCGAAGTAGGTGAAGTCTCACTTGAGGTAGAGACATGCAGATTATAGGACTCAGGTGTCTGTAACCAAGATGGGACATAGATCTGTGATTATAATTACTTCGCAGAGTACTTAAGAACAACATGCATTAGTTTATCATCCTTATTCACATCACATAACAAACCCTAAGAATAGATCGACGCAGTAACAATACACATTGCATTTAGCAACATAAGTTAGATCCGTCACATTCAACATAAATAAAGCACTAATCATTCATAGATCTGTCACATTCAACATAAATAAAGCACTAAGCATTCATAGATCTATCTATCATACATGACCACCAGTGCACTAAGCAGATTCACAGCATAAACATCATAGCACAAAGAAAACCATTAACACATGATATACGTGGTTCACCCCAGTGTGGGGCTACGTCCACCAACAACTTATTCTTCTTTATTAGCTCCAATCTCTTATATTCTTCTACTCATGTGCACTAAGCCACCGAGCCAAGATTCACACCAGATAAGTGATTTGCACAGATCCACCTTCCCAAAATTAGGTCAAGGCACAAAGCCAACTCCTCTACTAAGCACAGAGCCTTACACACATGGTATGTTGCACTAAGAAACCCCAGAACTACTTGCCTCTTGCACTTAGCTAATCACATCCCCTCACTACATTACATTCTTTCTTATTTATACTTTTACATAAAAATGCGTAATCATGGGTAAACCCATGCACCGACATCCCATAACCCATTACAAAACCCTAAGAAACCCATGTTAGGTCCACAAATCAAGTGAGATCACGTGATCTTATCTCTACCTGCGTGTTCCATCTTCAACCAGCCTGTCGAAGTCCAAAAACATGGTCAATCCTAACCAATGTTTCCTCAAATATTGTTCGAGGGACAACATGCCCCCAACACTCACCTGTGACTCGTCCGGAGTCACTCAGATCTGGGCAGTGCTGCTTCGAAGGCCTCGAGCTTGGCTTGAACTGCCTCGACTTGTTGCTTCACCTGAGCTTCCTACTCATCGAACTCCTGGATCATTTTCTCTATAAAAGGTCCTTCCAGGTGTTATTCCATTGTCACAACTACTTGGTCCAGTTGTAAACCTTGTCCATCGATCTCTTCAAACACCGCACAAGCTTCCTCCTGCACCGGTTGTAGCCTCTATGTGACTTCCATTACTCTGCCCTGGATGGCAGTAATATGTTGTTGGGCCGCACACTGTTCTTGTGATCTCTTCATTCTCTCGACTGTAGTGAGTAACTTCATCTGCACCTAAACTGCCAGTGCCTGCTATTGCACCTCCTGTAGCTACGCTTCCAACTTCCTAAGATCTGGATATTTCGTGAGGTGTTCATAGTTCTGCACGCTTATTTTTCTCATATGTTTTCATTTTGAAGTGAGGGATCTAATCCTTCCCACTGCGCTCTTAGCGGCTTCATCCCTCTAGTCGCACACTTCCTGCGGATTACTTGGTACTACTTGAAGCTCCAATTCTGTTATCCTCGTTTAAAGCTGTTGGATGGCCTCAGTGAGCTTCACCACTTGAACCTCAACTTATTCATGTTCTTCTTGTGCCAAGCCTAGCACTGAGCTAAGTGCTCTTCCCACCACTTCTTTGACTACAGTCTGCTATGCGAGAAGCTAGTCCTTTTCCCTCTGTATCTTTGTTTTGTCTTCCTCGAGCATTGCCTGGAACTCATCCCTCTCATTTTCATAAGCAGTCACACAGTACCGCACAACTCGTAGTTGCTCTAAGAATTCCTCTTTTTCTTTCTTCAGGGCTTCTATAGCCTTTTCCTTTTCTTCTTGCACTTTCTAAATCCAATCCTCTGTTGCATCTACAAGTCTTTGAAGTTGGGTTGTCTCATCCCCCAATTCTCCAGTCTCTGACAAGGAAGGCATAGTATATACTGCACGGATAGCTTGAATACCTCATTGTAACTCCTTCAGTTCCTTCTTGACCTTTACATACATATATTCCTTATTTACTCTGTATCTCTGCAAGAGATCTTCAGGCATGTCCTCCATCGCTATGCGGACTACACCAATATCATCCTCTGTAAGCATATCCTCTAGATGGGGTTTACTAGCGCGTGTCTTCTTTCTCTCTTAGGGTTTCTGTGGAGAAACCTTCATTTTATTCAGTGTTTCTGTCTGGGTATGGGGATCCTTCGACGGTGTAGCTTCGCCTTCACCCTGGTTTTCTCCTTCTTACCCTCCTAATTATTTATTCACTTCGTCTCCTCCTCCTCCTGCGGGCGATCTAGATCCATTTTCTTCTGAGGTGCTATCATCCTCATCAGTCTCTATGTTCTGAACTTCCTCCTTCTTCTTTTTCTTCTTCACACTTGAATCTCCTCCATGCTCAAACTGGGTGACCAAGGGGATTCCTATGATGTCAGGGTCAGAGAGTTATTCATCATCAACCAGTGCAAGAAACTCCTTCAACCACTCCTTCGTGATCTGCTTCATGTCTTTGTCGATAAGCTTATAGTAAGACTGTAAATATTCCTTGCACTCATCCCTACACGCAGTGATATAAATAAAATGTGGATCTGCGCGGAACTTGCTAGTGGTATGTACTGGTGCAAGGTGTGCAGTGTCATGCATGGGAATGAATCTATGGAAACCTTCAGTCGTTGATAGTAGGCATGGAATATTATGCTCGACTGCCATTGCTTCGACATGTCATTCGTATACCATAAGGTGGAAAATATAGCTTCCAATGGCTTCGATGGTTCAATTTTTGGAAAAGATGCTCCCTTCGGCATTTTCCAAGTGAGAAATGCAATCAACACGAGTAGCCAACTGAAGTGGAACTCATATCCTTGATCATGCGCTTCGTGGAAGTATTTCTCAAGCTCATTGACGAGGTAACTCACCCAATTCATTTGCATTCTCTCCAAACATTTTCCATCGAGGTCCACCACGAACCCGATGACCTACGTGGGTGATTCTTTCTTACAAGCTTGCCAAATATGAGTTGGAAAGTGAGGCACACTGTGCCATCCTGGATAGAGGCTATCTTGTAGCCTCACTTTCCCTTCTTAATGTTGTCATATGCCTTCTTAATGCGTTGTGCCAGGGAGCGATCCAAGGTCTTCCCTTGGTAGAACTGTTGAGGGTCAGGCCCCTGTATGCTCAATCTTGTGATCAAGTGGATCAACGTCAGATCCACAGTAATCCTCCTGTAGAGCCACATATATCCACCATGATAGCACAACAAGAGGAGTTTAACGCAAGATTTAACCTCCTAATGTCAGCCAAAATGAGGAATCTTCATGACATTGGGTATCGTGGACTACGCCAAGTCCTTAATCCAAGGCTGGGAGACTATGCGAGGCTTCTTCCAAGTTGTCTTCATCAAGTATTGTTGGCCCTTGATTATGGATTCAATAAGTAAAGTGAAGAAAAAGGAAGAGGAAAGGCGAAGTACGAATTATGCAGAAGGCAAATTGACTGAGGATGGGTCGAAGTGGTCAAAGAATCAGAAAAGAAGGAGCGAAGTAAGGGAAAAAAATTCGTTGAATGAGAATATCGAGGAAGACAGACAAGCAAGGAATATGGATTGTGGACAACTCAACAAGAAGAAAAATCCACCAACGGATGCTTTGGAGCACCTCGCGGGAAAGAAGGAAAGACAAGCCGATGAATACCTAAAAACGCGGGTCAAAGTGGACCTAGGGTTTTAGACACCTAGGGTTTTGGTATTTAGGGTTTTGACACCTAGGTTTCGGCCTAAGGATGTCTGAGAGTCATTGTAATGTATAAATAAAGATCGAGAGGAGTGAGGGAAGGTTGGTTCGAGGTTGTTGTTGTCAGCCGTCGGTTGAATATTGGTCATTATTGTTGTTGTTATGCGAGAGAGAAGTGCTGAGAGTGAGAGCATTCTCATGTTGTAAGATCTTCAGCTGGGTGCGGAGATCAACCCTGCAGCTGGGTGCACAGGGAGAGGAGATAGAGAAGAGAGAAGGAGAGGAAGATCTGCAAGACAAGTGTGTAGATAGAACTATGTTTTCACATAATATATCAAGAAACACAGTTCTATGGACGTAGCCCTAGGGAGAGGGTGAACCATGTATATCGTTTTGTTCTGTGTGATTGATGTCATGGTCTTTGCCTTTTGTTATACTTTTATTACATTATTGTGTTAGATCTGAGATAAAACTATGCGAAGTAAGTATAAGATTGATAAGGCATAGTTAGTCTATTTGTGTTGTTGTTATGGATCCACATTGCATTTCCTCTAGTTATAGACGCCTGTGTCCTGCAACCCCCTATTTCTACTTTGGGCGAGACTGCATTTACTTTGTAGGTGTTCCCGAAATGGCCAGTAGTTAGGGCTTGTTTGTGCGTTGTTAGAGTTGAACTCTGGGTCTGCCCCTGTCCCAACAAATGGTTTCGTTGTCGGGACCGAGATCTTCTTGAGGGAATGTCAAGGTGGTTTCCATCGAAGACAGAGATTCAAAAGTGGATAGAAGAACAAGAAAGAGACTTCACTGAAGTTCAGAACAAGAACACTAATATTAGTACAGAGGATTGGTTGGGAAGGTATATCTTTACTGATATACATGAGATTTTCTTTGGAGGAATTCATAAGGAGCTATACGAGTGGTTAGCCAGATTAGCAGATACCCAGTTTGAGATTAGATCTAGAACACCTCTGGTTTGGATGTAAGTGTTGATCAAGAAGATCAAGAGAGTTGATAATGCCATGTCAAGAGCAGTAGATCACTAGTTTGACAACACTATTGGAGGGTACATCACTGAGTTTTCTATTGACAGAGTTGAGTCATATAGCCAAGTAGAGAGATATTTCTTTAAGGGACCTAGAGGAAAATTTTTACACTTTTTGAAGTTGAAGATCAAGATGCCATTGCATGAGAAGAACATCTTGAAGATACAGTAATTGGTCAGATTGAAAATATAATGTTCAAAAAACCAGACAACGACAACGACACATAGGTTGGACATACGCGCAGTGGGAGAGAATTCAGAAAAGTCCCTCTAGTGAACCTGTTTGAGCAGAGTTGTGAGCCAATGGCACAGGATGAATGATTCTACAGTGGAGAAGAATATGAGTTAGTGAATGAGGAACATTCAGAGTATGCTAGGGCAGAGGAAGGGAAGACTGAAGAACCTCGCCAGGAAGAATCAGTAACTTCAGGGACTGCGCCTACTGTCGAAGTAAGTACTATTACTCCCCCTGTTGTTTTAGCAGCACTAAGTAACCAAAGTAACCTATGTTATCAGAGCACTCAAAGCACTGGTACGAGTGGTTCAGTACACACTCAGTCAAGAAATCTAGGAAGATCTATGGAAGACGAGATAAGGTTACCCACCTTTAGGGGAGATGGATCTAAAGATCCTAATCAACATTGGTTCTTATGCGAAGCCATATGGAGTATTAAGAATGTCATTAACAAAGCTATTAAGAGAGCTCAGTTTAGTACTACCCTAAGAGACCGTGCACTGAGATGGTACATGAAGTTTGTTAAATGGGTTGCACAGCCTACACTACTATATGACATTAAAACTGCATTGACCACTGAGTTCAAGAAACCCAAGTCAGAGTCGCAGTGCATTACAAAACTGAAGGAAATCAAGAAGAGAGTAGTTGAACCTGTTTGGGAGTTTGATCAGAGGTTTAAGACCTTGACAGGTCATTTGAGTTTTCAGATCCCAGATGAGAAGAACAAGGAATGGTTCATTGCTTCCCTCTTACCACACATCAGATTTCTGATCCCTTTGAAGAAAATTACTCTACCCTGGTGAAAGGTATGTAGAAATAGACATCACACTGGTGAATTCTACTACATGAAAAAATATTTCCAGGCACCTACAAATCTTTACTACACATTCTATAAATATGTGGGCATGATGAGAAGGATTGTAGGGCTTATGAACTCTTACATGAAAGGTCAAGAGATACATATAGGATTCAAGGAGACTCGAGAGATGCAGCAGGAAGGAAATGCTACGTAGTTTAACTCTCCAGGAAGAGGAAACTTCAACCCTCGTGGTGGATTCAGAGGAAAAGGACGAGGAGGAGGTATGGGTCAAGGTAGAGGTCAGATCATTTGCTACAACTGCACGCAACCAGGTCACTTGGAAAGGGACTGCCAAAACCCTTGTACTACTTGTAGCTACTGCAACTCATTTGAACATGTGATTGAAGATTGTCCAACATTGTTGGCTAAACTCTAGGAGACACGCGGATGAAACCAACAGGTCCAATTAATATCAGCAGAACCTCGAGGAGAGGATCCCCGAGTCGGTGTTATCACTAGAGGAGGCACTGTTACAGGAGAAGATAGGATGACTCCAGGAAAGACTATAGAAGAATTAGGGGTCAAAAGAGCTATAGAGAAGACACGGGTGTTTGATCCAAGAAAATAAAAGAAGACGTTTGAAGAGGCAAGAAGAGAATTTGGAAGAGATTAGTCTTCTTCATCAAAGACACAAACAGAAGTGAGAGAATGTGGAATGCCTCTGGAATTTGATCAATCTACCACGCCTGGAGATGGAAAAGAGGTAAGCAAGCTTATGGAATTCTTATGTACTTGCATTAATTTGATTAAGGATGAAAGAGTTGTGCAAGACCTACAAAATTTGGTCAGACAATATGAGATAGGCATGGTAGATCCTCTGTTGAATAAATAATCACATCAAGTATCTAGGAAGAGAAGGACAAATAAGGAACTACACCTTAATTCTCAGATTGGAGATTATGACATAGATTATGTGGTCCTCGACTTGGGGTCATAATTCAATGTTATGACGAAGTAGACCTGGGAACTGATGGGAAAACCTAAGTTTATTTACTCCCTTATCAAACTCAGAATGGATAATCAGCAGGTAGTAATCCCCTTTGGAAGACTGGAGCATGTCCCTGTGGACATCGACGGGGTCAGGACATTTGCAGACTTTGAAGTAATTGAGATAGTTGATGATAGTTGTCCTTATCTTGCATTGTTGGGAATTGATTGTGCCTTCAACAATTCCATTGTGGTTGACTTAAAGAAGATACAAATGACATTTGAAGGTGATGGCCTTAGGGTCATTTCACCTCTTGATCCAAATGAAGGTCGCAGATACACATAACCCATTAGAGAAGAAGACCGTGCATACAAACTGGAGAATATATACAAACTGACAACAAGAAAACAAGATTACATTAATCCTACAATAGATGGGAACTTAAGCTAGTGAAGTGACAACACATGCTCATCAAACTCAGAAGAAGCATTGGAGAACTGACAGAAAAAAAAGTATGAAGTTTCTTCACGGAGGTGTGCCAGATTGACCAGAGAAGTTCATTGGATCGGCAAAGAAGTAAGTAACCTACCCACATTTGATGGTTTGAATCACTTAGAAGAATTCTTATTGGAATTTGAAGAAGTTGTACTAGTACAACAGAGGTTGTTTGCACTGGATGAGGCCTTAAAAGCAACACCAACAAGATGGTGGGGAAAACATAAGAAGAACATCGCAGAGTGGGTGCAATGTTTCAGTTTAATGACAACACACTTTTCAGACCAAGTCGAAGGGTGCGAAGTTCGATACATAGGTCAGATTTTTCTAAAGGACCATGTGCGAAGTTGTGAGGAGGCCTATAGTAGCATTCCTCAAGAATAGTAGGTGCATAAATTCATTAACACTTTGGACACAACACCTATTAATTGGTATCTTCAGGCAGAACTGTGCTTCACCACTTCAGATTGGTATGGTATGACTCAGATATTTCTAGCCACATTTTTATTTGAAATTCATTATCCCACAATAGATCAAGATTTACAAGTTGTAAGACAGAAAGTCTTTGAGGAGGCAACTAACCTCCCTATTGATCAAGAAGAGGATGAATGGACTGCACCTCTTCAGAAACTGCAAGGTTGTTACAATATCAATGTTGATGAAGGCGATGATCCTAGGAATGTGAACATCGCAGAAACAGAAGGACAGAGAGACATAGAAGGACCAGGAGTCAAACTACCTTTTATTTGGAAACCAATCAAAATCAATAAATTTAACATTGGAATAGACCAAGCACCTAATCTCACAAATGTTGGAGATTATTGGGATGATGCCACTATTGACAAGATCACATAACTACTGCATGAATATCAGGACTCGTTTCCAACCAAGTTCATCAACATGAAGGGAATTAAAGGGGCCATGGGAGAAATGAAGATTCCCTTGAAACCATATGCAAGACCTATTAAGCAACGACCCTACAGATTGAATCCAAAATATAAGCAGAAAGTCAAGATTGAATTAGACAAAATGTTGGAAGTAGGAATCATAGAACCTGTTGAAGAATCGGAATGGATTAGCCCTATGGTTGTTTAGGATAAGAAGACAAGAGAGATCAGAATCTGTGTATACTTGAGGAAACTAAATGATGCATGCTTACATGATCCATTCCCTACACCGTTTACTGACAAAGTGTTAGACAATGTAGGAGGAAAAGAAGTTTACTCCTTTACAGATGGATTTTCAGGTTACCACCATATCAGGATTGCCAAAGAAGATCGACATAAGACCACATTTGCAATAGAATGGGGTTCTTTCCAGTACACAATGATGCCCTTTGGACTGAAGAATGCACCAGCCATCTTTTCTCGGGTGGTGGTCGAAGCATTCAAGGAATTTTTACATAAATTTTTAGAAGCATATTTTGATGATTGGACTATTTTTAGCTTACTGAAGGATCATATTGAATGTTTAAGACTAATGTTGGATAAGTGCAGGCAATGTCAAATTTCTCTGAATCTGAAGAAGTGTATCTTCTTCTCACCCTTTGGAGTGCTTCTAGGCCATATTGTATGTAAGCAGGGGTTGCTGGTAGATCCTTCCAAGATCACCATTATTGTTGAACTACCTCCTCCTACTTCGGTTAGACAGATGCACACTATGTTGGGACATAATGGATACTATAGGAATTTCATCAAAGGATATGCACAAATAACAACACCCATGGAAAAGTTGTTAAAGAAAGATTGTCAATTTCAATGGTCGAAAGAATGTCAGTAGAGCTTCAACACACTGAAAAAGAAAATGGTTACTGCACCTATTCTGGTTTTCCCAGATTGGAATAAGGAATTCCATGTGCATGTCGATGCGTCATATATTGTGTTAGGAGCAGTGTTAGCACAACACGGAGTAGGAGATATTGATCACCCAGTAGCCTTTGCTAGAAGGAAGTTATCTACAACTAAGATAAATTACACTAGTACTGAAAGAGAAGGTTTAGCCATGGTGTACGCGCTGCAGAAGTTTCGACATTACTTATTGGGAGGAAATTTTAAGATGTTCACTGATCACTCTGCATTGAAATACTTAGTCAAGAAGCTAGTGTTGAGGGGAAGAATATGCAGATAGTTATTGTTATTCCAGGAATATGATTTTGAGATTGTGGTCAAGCCAGGAAGAATGAACAAGGGACCTAACCACTTGTCTAGGTTAGAGCATGGAGAGGAACCTACTAGCTTGGAGGATACACTACCAAATGCATATTTTTTGGCCATCAGAAAGGTTGATGATCACTTTGTCGAGATAGTCCAGTTCCTATCAACAGGAATGACACCTCGCGAATATACAGTTGTTCAGAAGAAAAAACTGGTAGTTCGTGTTGTAGATTTTTCACTTATAGTTGGATAGATATATAATATGGGACCTGATGAGATCTTGAGAAGATGTGTTATGGAGACAGAAAGAACATTGATTCTAGTAGAAGCACATGAAGGCATTGCAGGAGGACATTATGTAGGGAAAGCAACAACGCAAAAGATTCATAGAGATGGATTCTGGTGGCCTACTTTACACAAAGATGCTAAGGAATACTACAGAGCCTACGATGTATGTCAACAGGTCGAGAAACCTTCTAGAAGAGATGAGATGCCTTTAGCACCTCAGCTAACTTTACAGGCCTTTGAGAAATGGGCTATTAATTTTGTGGGACCTATCAACCCACCAGGGAAGCACACAGGAGCTCGATACATCATCACTGCGACATAGTATTTGACCAGATGGGCAGAAGCAAGAGCAGTCAAGAATTGTAGTGAAACTACAGCCACATGATTCATCTCTAATGATATCATAACCCGATTTGGATGCCTGAAGGTCCTTATGAGCGATCAAGGTACAGATTTTATCAATAAGACTATTGAAGCCTTAACTTAGGAATTTACAGTCCACCATCAAAAGAGAACTCCATACCATCCACAAACGAATGGGACAGTCAAAGCTTTCAATAAGATCTTGGAGACAACGGTGACAAATATTTGCAGTGTAAACAGGGATGATTGGGATTTGAGAGTACCAGCAGTGTTATGGGCTTATAGAACCACTTGCAAGAAGCTAACAAGGCAAACTCCCTTTAAGTTGGTTTATGGTCTAGAAGCAGTTGTACCTATGGAATACTTAGTTCCTATCTTAAGAATTGCAGTGTTTACAGATATGGATGACACTGGCATTGTTTAAGACAGACTTGCACAATTGGTGGAACTAGAGGAAGACATGTTTATTGTGGGATTTCATCAACAAGTACACAAGGAACGGGAAAAGGCCTACCATGATAGACATATCAAGAAGAAGGAATTCAAGCAAGGAGATTTGGTATTGGTATATGAAAACAAGTTCATGAAGCATCTAGGGAAGTTCAAAACACATTGACTTGGGCCATATGAAGTTTCCTATGTTACAGAAGGAGGAGCTACGTAGTTGAAGAATTTGAATGGGGAATGGAAGGAAGGGTTAGTGAATGGGAGCTGGTTGAAATTGTATTATGACAACCAGCTGCCTCGCAACTCTTAGTAAAAGCATACGAAGAAGGGTCTAGGTACCAGGTGCAGTTGAAAATGGGTACAAGACACAGAAAGGACAGTCTACACAGGACAGGGAGGGACATAGCAGAAAGAAACTCGAAGTGAAACAAAAGGTTCAGTATTGTAGTGCCCTAGGATGAGTCACAGGTGAGTGTTGGGGGCCTGTTGGCCCTTGGTTATGGATTTAGGAAGTAAAGCGAATAAAAAGGAAGAGGAAAGGAGAAGTACGAACTACACGGAAGGCACATTTATTGAGGATGGGTCGAAGTGGTCAAAGATGCAGAAAAGAAGGAGCGAAGTAAGGGAAAATGATTCATTGAACAGGAAGATCGAGGAAGACAGACAAGCAAGGAAGCTGGATTGTGGACAACTCAACAAGCAGAAAAATCCACCAATGGATGCTTTGGAGCACCTCGCGGGAAAGTAGGAAAGATAGGCTGGCGAAGCCCTGAAAATGCGGGTCAAAGTGGAGCTAGGGTTTTAGACACCTATGGTTTTGGTATTTAGGGTTTTGACACCTAGGTTTCATCCTAAGGATGTCTGAGAGTCATTGTAATGTATAAATAAAGATCGAGAGGAGTGAGGGAAGGTTGGTTAAAGGTTGTTGTTGTCAATTGTTGGTTGAAGATTGGTCGTTACTGTTGTTGTTATGCGAGAGAGAAGTGATGAGAGTGAGAGCATTCTCGTGTTGTAATATCTTAAACTAGGTGCGGAGATCAACCCTGCAACTGGTTGTGAAGGGAGGGGAGATAGAGAAGAGAGAAGGAGAGTAATATCTGCAAGCCAAGTGCGTCGATAGAACTGTGTGTTTTCACATAATATATCAAGAAACACAGTTTTGTGGATGTATCCCTAGGGAGAGGGTGAACCATGCATATCTTGTTGTTCTGTGTGATTGATGTTGTGTTCTTTGCCTTTTGTTATACTTTTATTACATTATTGTGTTAGATATGAGATATAATTATGCGAAGTAAGTATAATATTGATAAGGCATAGTTAGTATATTTGTGTTGTTGTTCTGGATCCACATTGCATTTCCTTTGGTTGTAGATGCTTGTGTCCTGCAACCCCCTATTTCTACTTCGGGTGAGACTGCATCTGCTTCGTAGGTGTTTCTGAAAGGGCCAATAGTTAGGGCTTGTTGGTGCGCTGTTAGAGTTGAACCCTGGGTCTACCCTTGTCCCAATAGGTATCTGTGAGGTGCAATCATGGCATAGTTCTTTCTGTTGTCGAGATTGAAATAATTGTTCTTCGGGGATGGGATCTGTCCCAACTAGATTACGACTATGCGTATCCTGTTCTGGATGTACGTAGTGATCAAAGTGTACTCGTAGTCCCATGGGATTATTTCATGGTTAATTTCAACAATCAAAGGCAGAATATAATCAGGTAAGATCGACAGTATCTTCTTTGCATTAGCCAGATTTTTGCGATGCTTACTCCGCTAGCATGGCTAGAACGTCATGCAGTCAAAAGGGAAGCTTGCAGTCACCTAGTCAACGATGTCTGAACACCTTCATACATAGCTCTGTCAGCCATAAAATTCGTAAGGACCTCTTCGACAGACTTCTCTAACTCAATTTGTTCTCCCGACATTCTCTCTTTTAAACGGACAGGTCAGGGTAGGCGAACAAAAAGATGGAGTAAACAACAGATGGCGAGGTCTAGGTTTTGAAATCATAGATCGACACACAATGAAATCTCTGATATCTCTGTTAGTCACGGATGGCGAAAAGTGGTCCCGGCGCAACGACCAATGGGTTAAATAAGAGAGCATCATAACATATTCTTATAACAGGCAGGGCCACTTCCATTAATGTGAATCTGTCAGTTATGGCATGGTCTCAACGTCCCAAACACGGTCTATTCACCCATAAATGCGCTTCCTAGCCATTATGGAGTGTCATTCTAACGATCGGGGTGACTTCAATGGTCATATAGCTTCGTCGAGGCGAAGTCCCATTCTGCGCGGTTTCGTTGTTCCGGCAAGGTTTAGATCCTGCAAAACTTCCTCCTGCAAAGTTTTCTCTGTAGCTTCCTGTAGCTTTTCTAACTTGTCTTTCTTCTTACTGAGCCTCCTTGCCTTCTTTCCCGTGATCTGAGTCTCTCTAACTATTTATGGATTTCTCTTTCCATTTTTATTCCTATATTTTCCTAGCGTAGTAACTTCGTGTTGCCGATGTGCTCTCAAAGGGTTCGAAATTAATATCCCTTCCCTTACTACTTCCTGGGTGGATATACTTTCTTCTTGCATGCATAGGTCCTTCAAACCTTCTTGCGTTCTTTCAACTTTGACAGCTAATTCTCTTGCCTTATGTTGCTTTGACTCAACTTCTCATTCTTCTATCAGTCCATCTATTTTTCTAGCTATGAAATCCCTTAGGTCTTGATTTTTATTTTTTGTAGCTTCGTCCTCTGCTTTCCTTATGATATGATATTTCTAAATCCAAGTCTTACCTAGAAAAAGGGGGAAAGGGGTGTTGTTCTGAACAAACTTAATGAATTCAAATTCCTCTTCAATAGATGTTCCATGAATAATAACATGTACATTAGTAACTCTTCCACACAGGGTTATCATCTTTCCTTTGAATAAACCTATTCTTCCCAATGAAGGTATCACAATAGGCTTCCCTAAAATTTTCCAAGTGCTTTCTGTCATAATATTCACTTGTGTTTCCTCATCCAAGACACAATCTATGTCGAAGTCTCCTATTCTTGTATCTATGCGTTGTTTTTCCTTCAAGATCTTTGGTAAACTGACATCTTTGTGATCATTCATTACTTCTTTCAACTGTTCTAATGGACTCTGAACTTTATCTGATTATTTCCCTTGATTATTCTTTAATATTCTCTTATTTTCTTGACTTCCTTCATAGTTCTCTTGTCTCATGTTCATTTGTTCTACTTTAGCAATCATTCTTGGAAAATCCTCAACTTCATGACCAACAACTTTACAACAAAGACAACTAGGACCTGCACCAGGGCATTCTTTAGAAAGATGTCCCGATCTTCTGCAGTTATAACATAGGGTTAATCCTCTCTTTCTCTTGTACTGCGCACTAGGATCACAGTGCTAGACCTGCGATTTGCAAAAATTCTTTCTAGGTTCCTGCATCCAATCATTAGTCCAAAAATTCTTTCTATTCATAGGAATAACATATCTTTCTCTATTTCTATCAAATTTATTCAGATCAACTCTTTCTTCTAACTGTACCCTAGCTTTCAGACTAGAACAAAATCTATCAAACATACCTAGATTCATGCTTTCGAAATAAACATTTCTACTTATCTTACTCTATCAAAGCACAAAGCTTTACCTCTTTCAAGATCTTACCTCTTGTCTTCAGAAAAAATTACTCTCTTGGCACAAAGATTCGCAAGTCAAGTAGAGAACTGTGCACTACAACAACAGATCTATGCACAAAGCTTCTCTTTCCTTTCAGTTCCCATCAATCACAATTTTAGGCCTCGACAATGGAACCATTTGTTTGCATAGGGGTAGACCCAGGGTTCAACGCTTCAACAACGCACTAACAAAACCCTAACTATCGGCCCTTTCGGCAACACCTACGAAGCAGGTGAAGTCTCACCCGAGGTAGAGGCAGGGGGGGTTACAGGACTCATTTGTCTATAACCAAGATGGGACACATATATGTGATTATAATTACTTCGCAGAGTACTTAAGAACAACATGCATCATTTTATCATCCTTATTCACATCATAGAACAAACCCTAAGAATAGATCGATGCAGTAACAATACACATTGCACTTAGCAACAGAAGTTAGATCTGGCACATTCAACATAAATAAAGAACTAAGCATTGATATATCTATCTATCATACATGAACACCAGTGCACTAAGCAGATTCACAACATAAACATCATAGCACAAAGAAAACCATCAACACATGATATACGTGGTTCACCCCAGTGTGGGGATACGTCCACCAACGACTTCTTCTTCTTTATTAGTCTCCAATCTCTTACATTCTTCTACTCTTGTGCACTAAGCCACAGAGCCAAGCTTCGCACCGGATAGGTGATCTGTGTAGATACACATTTCCAAAATCGAGTCAAGGCACAGAGCCAACTCCTCTACTAAGCACAAAGCCTTACATACATAGTATGTTGCACTAAGAAACCCTAGAACTAATTTCCTCTTGCACTTAGCTAATTAAATCCCCTCACTACATGACATTCTTTATTATTTATACTTTTACATAAAAAAGCCTAATCATGGGTAAACCCATGGGCCGACATCCCATAACCCGTTACAAAACCCTAAGAACCCCATATTGGATCCACAAATCAAGTGATATCCTGCGATCTCAACTTCGCCTGAGTGCTCCATCTTCGACCAGCTTGTCGAAGTCCAAAAAGGTGGTCAATCCTAACCAATGTTTCCTCAAAACTTGGTTGAGGGCCAACAATTTATTTCAACCATTGCTCAGCAGCAGAAGAGAAATCTCTCCATGGTATTTTTCGAGCACAAAGGCCACCCTCTGCAGATGGTTTCAAATATTTAGGTTTCTTCCTAAATTCGGATTGCTACAAGAAGGAGGAATGGTTATGGCTTGTCGAAAAGGTTGAAACCATAATATCTATATGGGTTAATATACTATTGTCTCAAGGCAAGAGACCGGTCCTTCTCAAGTCAATCCTAGAGGGAATTTCGGTGTATTGGAATTCCATTGCCACGATTCCTAAGTATGAAGATTATACTCCTAATTTTCTAGTACCTATGGGGTGGAAATAACTCGTCACGGGGAATACCCCTTGTAGGATGGAAAAAGATCTCCACTCCGAAGGAATTCAAAGGTTGGAGTTTGAAGAAGATTCAACTATTTGCGAAAGCCCTGGTAGGGAGGAATCTTTGAAGGCTCACTCAGGGGGATTATCTCTAGGTCAGGGTTATGAATTTCAAATATTCCCACATTTATCCATCTCAGAGTGGTTTCGAAACCCGAAAAAATAGGAAAAAGGATCGATCATCTGGAAAGCCCTCGTGGAAGCTTTCCCATTAGTCGAAAATTGGACAGATTGGCGTATAGACGACATTATACTTGGTGGTGATCTGTGAAAGGGGGGAAACTTATCTTTATCCTATTAACCTTTTCCCTTTTAAAGCCCTAGGTCACCAGGGACGTCTCCCCTGGGCCTTACCTCCCTAAAAAGAAATAACCTCCCCATCGTGGTGACATTGGGTGGGATAGGTTCCTGTTACGCCAATTTGGTCTTCTATCTCATAGCCTTTTATCCTAGCTACAAACTGAGCGATAAAAAGCCCCACATTAATGTGACGGGTAATTAATGTAAAAGATAATTAATCTGGTTAATATTAATTATATTATAATCTAGTGAGGTTGGCCATGTTGTGCCAATAGACACTTCTGTTGACCGGCTAAGTCTAGTATAAGTAAAGGTAAATTCCCGATTGAGGAATCATATCTTTTGTGTGAGTTTGGAAATTTCAGCAAGTACACCTTCTCGGAAAAAGTGTGAACCTCTCTTGGGCACTAGTCTTCTAGGGTTTGAGCACCCTCTTGTGTGCTATGTTTTCTTGGTGGTGAAGGTCTTTCTCTTGAAGAATATAGCAAAGGATTTGGTTGGGTTTTCTTCCCTTGTTGAGAAGGGTTTCCCAAGATACTTCTTGTGTTCTTGTGCATGGTGCTTGTTGACCGCCTCTCGAACATACGTGGTCAACTCCATGTGCCATGAAGATATGAATCATCAGATGCAAATTTGTTGAAGACTTGTGGTGTTACAGGGCATTGTTTGGCCCCAACACTTCTTTTTGTAACTGGAGTTTCCGCACCCCTGTGTGGGTTAATAATGTAATAGGTCTGCATGAATCATATCTAGGTCAGTTACCTTGGCATCAGTTCACTGGGAGAGTTCCTTTCACCAAGGGTTTTTTATCCTCAGGTTATCAATTGGGCTTTTCAACCTTATTGATTTCCCTTGAGTTTTTCCCTCACACTTGCAATAATTCCTCCAAAGTGGTGAACGACGTTCTAGTGGGCT